>PVIJ01007043.1:0-86149 GCA_004024925.1 Scalopus aquaticus | reverse complement strand
GTGATGTTGAGCATTTTTTCATGTATCTGTTGGCCATTTGCTTTTCTTCTTTGGAGAAGTGCCTTTTTAGCTCTTCTGCCCATTTTTTGACTGGATTGTTAGCTTTGTTTTTGTTGAGTTGTGTGAGTTCCTTGTAAATATTTGTTATCAGTCCTTTATCGGATGTATTGTGTGCAAAGATCTTTTCCCAGTTGGTAGGAAAGAACACAAGGGACCATGGAGATGGATCACGGATGAATTAGTGGTGGGTTACCCAAGGGGAATACGAAATGTAAAAGATATAAATAACAATAAAAATATATATTCAGAAAAAAAAAGAGGAGTAAGAGATGGGAGTGGGTTGTTTTTTTTTAATTACTCTTAAGATCAAGCAAAGGCTTAAAACTGCAGTAGGAAGTAAACATGTATCTCCTAAAAATTTTTTTTAAAGATTTGTTTATTTATGCATATAAGAGCTGGGGTGTAGACCACAGGTGTAGGTTAACTGTGTGTGGGTGGGTGGGGGTGGTGAGAGTATTCACCAGAAACAGAGTGAGGAGCAAAACAGCAGATCCACTGAAATACACTCCTGAGGGGAGCAGCAGGGATGAGGCAGGAGAGGTCTGCTGCACCACATGGGTCAGCTCCCTGGCCGGGGATCGAACTCAGGTGCTACGGTGACTGCGGTTAGCTTCGTAGTACTGAGACTTAACCCCTTGCGCCACCAGGGAGGCCCCTAAAATTTTGATTGTTTCATTTTCTGAACACCTTGCTCAGTGTTTAAGTTGAAGTTGTTCTTGGGCAAGCATGCCTATGCTTATATATGTAATTTCACGTTGGCCTGTGTAAGCTTCACTTCATTGTGGGCATTTTGCAAGTCTTCACTTTTAAATGATCTCCATTAGCAGAGTAACTGTTGATGTTCATTCTGCATATACAATATTAATTAATGCTCCTTTATTTTAACGATTTGTTTTCAGTTTGTATGATGTTCTGGCACTGAGAGTAATAGATCAAATCCCTGGTCACCTGGAGCCCCTATTCTGCAGGGACAGTGTGGGGTGGGGCGCTGATATTCTAGTGAGGTGACACTATGAGCATCTCCCATGGTATGTGCTGGTTTTCAAATCCATAGACAGCCGAAAATTATGAATGGGAACTCTAACATTAAAGGGAGTCTTTCTGTCGCTCTGCACCCCTTCACGATTACATGGTCACATACAGCACACCCCGCAGATAGACAATGTATGGCAGATAATAAATAGAATTCTGTGTCCTTAACATGGCAGCCCAGCTCTTGTTCATCACCAGCCTCAGTGTAGCCTGGCTTAACCCCTTAGTTTTCTAACTTATCGAAGGATAAGCTACAATGAAGAAGAGAAACAAACAAACAAAAAAAAAACAACAAAGAATTTGTACGTACATCCTTATACCTCATTTTTATACATCTGAAGCTTCTAAAAAGATAAAAATAAAAAAGTACACTTACCACATTTACAGAAAACTTTGAGTGCTTGTCATTTATCTGTTAATGAGTGTCTAAATGCCATATTCAATATTTTTCTCTCTTCTACCATTCTCATGTTGATTTTTCAGTTGACTTAGTAATGTCCTTTATGGTATTTTTCCTTTCTTTGTTTTTCATGACATTGAAATTTTCAAAAGATATAGTCAGCTCCAACCAACCCTCCCCCCAATAGACTGTTTACTCAATTTATATTGTCTGATGTTTCCTTGTAATTAAATTGAGGTCAGGCATTATTGGCCAGAAGACGGCATAAATGATGTTTTATGCTTCTTAGGGTCACACTGGGAGGCACCTGATCCTATCTGTCCCTCATTGGTGATGTTAATTTCCATCACCCTATCAAGGGGTGGCCTCTTCTTTTCACTGTATGTTTACTGTTTTTTCCCCCTCCCTTGCAACTAATCATCTTCTTTGGGGAGACACTCTACGACTACCAGAATTTCTTCCTAAATCTTGCATCCATTCTTAGAATATTCTGCACATTTCCTTTCCAAAGCAGCGATAGGGTGGGGGCTTATTTCCCCCTACACTCACCACCCCTAATTTCCTCTGCCCTTCTCCACTAAAGTAGTTACTTTCTTATCCAGTTGGGGAAGGTTACTTCATTTATTAAGATTACTCTTATTACAACTATTACATGTGATTACAATTATCACATGTATGGTATGGTGAAGTCCTTTTGTCTCTGGTTTTCTAAGTAGCACACTATAGCTCTCAGTGCAGTTTGTAGTGCAAAAACTTGGAGGAAGAGAGGGTTACACAAGATCAGTTTCTGGGGAGTAAATGCCTAATTAAGAAAAGAGTTGCTGAATCTTCAGTAATATTTTTATCACTTTTTAATTTGCATTAGAAAATAACATTTAGGAGTTAATAGAACAGTGAGTGAGGCTGACTACAAATTAAGAAAATCTGAACAAAATGTCGTTAAACCAGTGAAATGTAATTTTAATTTAAAATGTGAAGTTTTGGGCCTCCTTGGTGGCACAAGTGTTAGTCTCAGAACTATGAAGCTACAGCAGCCACTGCAGCACAAGTTTGATCCCCAGACAGGGAGCTTCCCACATGGCTCAGCAGACCTCTCCTGTCTCGCCTGCTGCTCCCCTCAGCAGTGTATTTCAGTCAGTCTGCCTGTTCTGCTCCCCACTCTGTCTCTGGTGAATCCTCTCACCTCCCCACACCTCTGGCCTATACCCCAGCTCTTGTATGCATAAATAAATAACTCTTTAAAAATAATAAAATGTGAAGTTTCAAATTTCTTTCAAAAATGAATGAGACAGTGTCTTGTTTTAAAGTCACACAAACCAGAAATGCCATAAATGACAGTTGATTGTTTAGTGCTTCAGAACTCCTAAGTTGTGGTCCTAGTGCTGATACTGCACTGCTTTGTTTTATTGCAGCCTCTTCCTTCATCATGCCGCTGCTGAGTCCCGTGGTTCTCTTTGAGCGATTGTTTAGCATTCTTCTCTCCTCCATGGCAACATATCTGCTGCTAAGCACAGGGTAGAAACTGCTCTCTGATTTCAATTTTTAGTGGCAAGTTTTAAATAATGTATTAAAAGTTCCTGTGAGTTTAACCTCTTGAAAAGTGTATAAATCTTGAGAAAGAAATCATAAATATATTCTGCTTTTTCAAAAACATATTTAATTAATTATATGTATTTTACATCATTGTTCATTTTTGTGTAATGTTTGCTTTCTCCTCTCGGGTGTAGTCCGCATAGAATTCCCAGCACCATTTCCCCTCTTGCCCCCACCTGCACCATCGCCTTAGTTCCTTGTGCTCTTCCCTCCCCGGTTTTGATCCCTCTCCCTCCTCCTCACCCCCTTTTTAAGAACTGTATATGACAATCTCTTTTCTTTAGTTTTCTTTTTCCTCTGATTTTCATAGTACCATCTGTTGTCTTTGTCTTTCTGTTTATTTCCTGAAGTATCACGATTGGTGATATCAAAGTATTTTAAATAATCAGTTTAATAGTTATGAAAGATATAACACCTATTACCACAAGCACATTTAGAAAAAGTAAAAATTTACACCTACATTCAGAATACTGATGATGAATATGATCTTATTAGAATGTATTAAGAAATATATTTTTCTGGGGCCTCCCTGGTGGCGCAGCGGTTAAGTGCTGCGCTGTGGAGCCGTCGGCAGCTGCGACGCGAGTTCGATGCCCGGCCGGGAGAATCCCACATGGCGCGACAGACCTCTCCTGCCTCGCCCGCTGCTCCCCTCAGCAGTGTATTTCTGATCTACCTGTTCTGCTCCCCACTCTGTCTCTGGTGAGCCCTCTCGCCGCCCCACGCCTCTGGCCTGTGCCCCAGCTTGTATGTATAAATAAAAAAATAAATCTTCAAAAAAAAAAAAAGAAATATATTTTTCCACATCAGAAAGTATATTTACCTTTGTAAAAAAAATTAATTAGACTGTGCTTGAAACAGTGCTGTCTAATAATTTTAATTACTATAGTTTTCAGTGTTCAGTCAGTTTTGCGAAATATCATCCACCTTTTATTGTTCCATATCACTATTTTGAAAGAACTGGTGGCTTCACTATGAAAATTAGTGAATAGTCGAAGTTACAGGGTATTTAATAGAAATAGAGATTTATTACTTTGTAGAAATACAGTAATAGTAATCCTAAATTCTAACAGTGCATTCTTGATTTAATGAATGAGATTCATTTTTAATCAGCATTTATTTTTATGCTAATGTATACTTGAAAATAGTTATTTATTTTAAGTTGTTAAACCTTTCCCCCTTAAATTTTATTTGTATTGTTCCTTTGCTTCGCAAACTATAAAACAAAGCTAAATGTCTGTTCAATTTGCAGAGACCAAACTCGCAGACCCTAATTTAGTAAGGTTTTATCATGTACACCGTGAGCTGTGATGACATTTTATTGATATTTCCTTCATTTTATTAATTCAGATATGCAGGCTTGATGTAAAATATTGATTGTCTAAAGTCCCATAGGAAGATTGTGTCAGATTTATTCACCTCCATTTTCACAAAAGAAAGTAATCATAGTTTATAGTTTTTTAAGGAAGATAAATTTGCAGCACTCTTTGTAGAGCTATTTAATTTATGTTCTTATGTGTTAAGAAGAACTGCAAATTTTTAAGAATCATCATCCTCTTTTGCTCAGAGTATACACCTTCTTGATTCAGTTACCCAAGAATTGTTCTCTTTCACATCTCCGGTGTCTTGCACACTGGACAGATATATGGGCCAACAGTTAGTCCATCCCAGGTGTATCATAGAGTTGTAAGTTGCTATAAAATAAGAATGGTATTTTCCAATTATAAAATGCAGCAGTTTGTTGTGAGCTAAGCTGTAACTTGTTTGATATAAAGAATGACTAGAAAAAGAATTCAAGTAGGGGAGCTGAATTGATGTCCTCAATAATTCATGTGGAAGTTGAACTAAATTTTGAAGAATGGCATTCTAACCCTTTGTTTTCAATTAATTTTTTAATCCTTGTAAAAGTAGCAAAATCAGGCCTCCCTAGTGGTGCAAGGGGTTAAGTCTCAGCACTGTGAAGCTACCAGCAGCCACTGCAGCACGAGTTCAATCCCTGGCCAGGGAGCTGACCCACATGGCACAGCAGACCTCTCCTGCCTCGCCCGCTGCTCCTCTCAGCAGTGTATTTCAGTCAGTCTGCCTGTTCTGCTCCCCACTCTGTCTCTGGTGAATCCTCTCACACACACACCCCACACCTCTGGCCCATACCCTAGTTCTTATATGCATAAATAAATCTTTTTTTAAAAAGTAGCAATATCACATTTAGGATAATAGGAATAGAAAAAAAAAATCATTAACCCTACCCCTCTTGCTAATGTTCTGTTTGTTATATTTCGTTCCAGTCTTACCTCATATTTTGTCTTTTTATCATACTAGAAATCAATCCTTGTACTATTTTATATTTTTTTCTACTCAACATTATTTTAGAAGCTTTTTCTCAAATGACTTACAAGCTTCCTAACTTGCATTTTAATAGATATTTGATATTTTACAGTGTGGATGCACCTTGATTTACTTAGCCATTCTGCTATCATTTTGTTTGCGGCTTCTTTTTATGGTCATAACTAGTATTTTGAGTTATGTTTTTATGCATAAGTTTTTACATAGTTTAGATTATCTCCTTTGTTCATGTCTCAGATGTAATGTAGGTGGGCCATAAAGTATGAACTTTTATTTTTAAACATTTGTCTTAAGGACAGGACCAATTTATAATATCACCAACAATCTTTGGGGGATCCTTTTCTATCAGAGAATATTAGAGTTCCTTTTCCATTATGCTCTTGTCAACATTTTTTTAAATATGGGTAAGTATGATGCCTTCCTATTAGTATCCCATTTTTTAATTTCTACATTATCGATAGATAATTGTATTGATGGTTATAACTGTAAATATATATTTAAAATATATATATAATATATATATAATATAGTTATATTGATAGTTATCAGTAAGATCAAACGTATTCATAGATTTATGGGCTCTTTTTTCTTTTTGAGATATTTCTATTCCTATGTTACACTCATTGAAAAAAAATATTAGGGACATTTTGTTTTCTATGTATATTAATAGTATTACTCAAGAAACATTTTTTTACTGTTTTCTTAATATTTTCTTTGTGTATATCTATAGTTTACTTATGAATGAATTTTAAATATACCTACCATTTTAAAAATATGATCTCAAAATTTGTTAAATTTCAAAGAGATGGTGTTAGACTTAACATTTAAATGTTACTTTTCTCTCTTCTTCTGAAAAGTTTAGAACATGTAAGTTTTGTGATATCATGACTTAGAAGTGTTAAAACATTGTCTTAATTTTGAGAAATACCTCTTCAGTGTAAATTTGCATTTTTATTTGTTTAATTTTTTTTAAATTTCTTCCACTCCCTCCCTCCACTTAGGTATGAAGCTCTCTTTCCTTTAGTGTTGGCATGTTTAATGTTTGTCTGGATACACATGGAACATGAAAGCCTACAACAATCTGGTGTTTCCTGTAAACAGAAGGTAGTTTGTCAAAGTCACTGTGGCATTTATTTGAGAATATTAAAATATTTGCTATTCTATAAGGAAGTTACAATGTTATTTCAGCTGCAATCTTTTCACTTGAAATATTATACTGCCTATGGCATTAATAATTAAGTTAATAGTTAAATTAAACTGTAAGCAAATTTTTCACTTAGTACAAAAAAAGCATTTTTTTTTTTAATTTGCTAGGCATTATACAAGTTGGGCTTTTTTTAGACATTATTGGAAAATCACAGATATAAAAAACATCAATGTATGTAAAGGAATGGAGGAGAAGGAATGCCATTTATCTTGTTTTCCTCATCTAACTTTTCTTTCCTCCATTTTATTTTAGTTAGAAGAATGTTTGTTTTGTTACAAATCAATTTATGAATTTGATCATAAGGTGACATTTACCGAGTGTTGTTTTTCCTTTCTAGTCATCCTAGTCCAAAATGCTTTCTGTCACCTTAGTGATTGTGGCCTCAGTCAAATCGTAGACTGTTTATACACAGTATGCTTTTATTTGACTAAGAGCCAACTTCATTTTAAGGGCATGATTATCATGCAGAACTTCAGAATTAAATTGATGTCTCTTGCCTTTGTTTTGGAACCGAAGTAATTATAAGAAACTGATAATAGAGTATTTATAATTTTATAGAGGTCAAATAAAATGAATAATGCAGAAAAACACCTTCATGGTTTATCCATCCTTTACTGGTTCCAGTTGAGTTTGCAGGAATAATTGATAATTTAGAATAATTAATTTCAGTTAAAAAGAAACTTTATTGAAGTATATTGAATAATTACTGGTCGTTAACTTTTAGCCAGAGAATATTAATACATGAAAAGCAGTTTTAACCCAATTTAAATAAATGGTCAGATTGTTCTTAATATTAAATATTTTAATATTAAATAATAATACATTTTAAATGAGGGGCATTGTATCATTTTAAAAATTCCTTTATTCATTTATTTACTTTTATTTTTTTCTTTCTTGAAGTAACATTTGTTTACCTCTGTAGACCAAAACACTGTATAAGGTTTAAGGAAGAACTGTATAAGTTTAAGGAACACTGTGTAAGGTTTAAGGAAGAACATCCACACATCCTCAGGTGTATGTTACCACCCCACCCCCACTATCCAGGCACGCATAGTCCTTTACCATAGACCATTAAGCCACCTCCCTCCTTTGTTTCCACTCCCTTTCTATTAGCCTTAGTTCTTCAATCACATTTCTGGGGTTTATTTTGGTTTAATTTTGTCAGTTCCTTTGATTTGTTTTTTTCCTCTGCATTCTACATATTGGTGAAATTATACAGCATTCGTCTCTTTCCTCATAACTTATTTCACTTAGCATAATCCACTCTAGTTCCATCCAGGTTGCTGCAAGTGGCAGAGTTCATCTCTTTTCACAGCTGAGTAGTATTCCAAAAATATGAAATGCTTCACAAATTTACCTATTATCCTTGCACTGAGGCTATGCTAATCTTCTCTGTGTCCTTCCAATTTTAATCTATGTGCTGCCAAAGCGAACACTTAATTCTTTCTTTGTAACAGAAATTACATTAGTCTTTTTCTAGAAAAGAGTATTAAAGCACTCTGGAACTTATTAGGAGAAAAAAAATCTTTTTGGAAAATCACACTGAGAAAGTCCCTTATTCACCTATGAGTTTTTCTTTTTATGGAGGAGAGGGACTAAATAAAGTATATCCGTCATGTTGGAATTGAGTAACTTTCTATTTTACCAATAATGGGAATATCTTGATTTTTTTATAAAGTGAAAACAAATTCTCTACAAATAGAATTAGCAGAGGAGCAAGGAAACAGAGAAATATTTAATTTTGCCATGCTTTTAAAAAATATCACAACGTAATTGGGTTTGAGAAGATCAGGACATTGTGGAGGACTCAGAGAAGGGAAGAATTCTATAGGGATTTAAAAGTGAAGCATTCATATGAGGTAAGTAATAGCCCGATTCTCACTTTCATTACACATGAGGCCATGCTTCAACCCTGTTAACTATGTTATTAGCAACATATTTTACCTTCTGGCAGATTTTATTAAGGAATAATTAAGCTATAGGAAAACATTTGTTCTTGATTTTTTTTTTTTTTTGGGTTGGTACAGGGTATCTTTCTAGCTATTGTACCTTAGCCTGTAAGTTTGCCTTGGAGGATGGAAGTAAACTGTTATTGTGCATTCATATATTTCTTATTTTCTCACAGGTCAACAGTATCCAGTTTGCCTATAGTACTGATATCACCCAGTTTCGACAACTCTGTCTAGATGACATCAGGAGGGCCTTTTTCCTTGTATCCTTTGTTTGAACTTTGGTTTTAAGGAGCCACAACCTCCCATTTCATGGAGTGAAAAAACCATGGTGGTGTGTCTGTCCATTACTTAGTCATGGTAGTACCTTAGTGGCCATTTAATTTCCTTCTCAGTCATAACTTTCACATAGTCCACACATTTAAAAAATGTTGAAACTCTACAACAACCAACAGATGCATGTATTTCTACTACCCAAGTTGTCAACAAATATTCGTCACATATGCATACATTTTTAAAAAATTAAATCACAGCTAAAATCAAAGTCATGTGTCTCTACTGAAGCTGAACTCTCAGTGGTCTTCATGGGCGTCCAGAGAGGGGAACCCAGGCAGAGAAACCACTCTGAGATCTGCTCCTCTAGCATTGACCTCTCTCTTGACCTTAAAAGCCATGTATCAAATGTCCTGCTAGGTCTTACCAAATGTGTCCCAAACTGACAACTGTCCACCCCTCCCACATCACCCCACCAGGCTTCATCTCATATAATGTCGTCAACATACTCATACCAAAATAAATATCTATTATATTTTAAAAAATTAAAAAAAAAATAAAAATAAAAGAAACAGAAAAAAAAAAAACATACTCATACCACCCAGGCCAGAAAACTTGTCATACTCAATTGCTCTTTGTCCAAGTCTAAAGTAAAGTACATCTGTCTCCCCTGATTCTTGCTTCCCCTTGCACCACAGCAGTTCAGACTTACCTCGTCCCTCAAGTGGACGAGCTTCCTAATTGAATTTCATGACTCCAGTTATCATTTTTCCTGTCCAAATCTCTGTCATTGATATTTCTTGGTTAGGTCATTCACCTAAGTGATATATTCATTGTCATTGTCTGAGACTAAAGTTCAAGGCCTCACTCTCTCCACAGTAAAGTTCAAAGCTTTTTATTAATAGGCCTCCAATCTGATTTGCTTCAACTTTCAGATCCTGTCACTAAACCCTATGCTTCTCTCACATGTTTGCTGTGTCTTGACTATGTCATTTTCCCACTGTTCCCCTTAAAATACCTTCATGTGCCTCTACATAATGTCATCTTAGTCACTATATGTACACTTCATTCAAGACTTATTTAATTCAAGGCTTATTCACAATTCTGTCTGTGACATATACTAGACAATAAATGTTGATTAGTCAATCCATTGAATGAATGGATTCATGAATACATTGAAGGCGCAAGTCACCAAGTGAAATGACACTTTTTCAATGAAAGTTGTCATGGTTATATTTCCTCTTCGGGGTTTCTATACCACGTTTGTGTGTGTGTCTGTAATAACAAAACAGCTAACATTTATCGTGGGCTGGGCACTATTTTAAGTACTTTACTAGAAGTAAGTTTTTAGATACCAACGGGATTAAGAGCTACTTTTGATTACTGCACTAATACCAGTTTAAGAAATGTCAGAAAAGATGTTGAACATTTTCCCATGTCTCATTCTCTATTGAATTGTTTCAGAACATGGTATCTTATTTCTTTCTGAGCTTTCCAAAAAACCTAGCACGTGTTTCACATGTAGTGGGCATAGAGCATGTACATATGAATAGTGTTTAAGCTGAAAATGCCTCTCGCATACACTAGGCCCACATTCCCCTTTTGAAAAACCCATTAGCAACCAACTACAGCTACAATAAAATGACTAGTTCATGTTAAAGAAGAGGAAAATGGTAAACTTCCCAAGGTTCCTGATGACAAGCGAGAGTGACCTCCCAGGCGTGCTTGTCCTTAGCACTCTGCTTCTTCAATCTAGTCCTTGGAAACGCACTTACCATGACATCAGTGGAGCATCCATTTACAACAATTTATGATCCCCTACCCAAGTGAAAAAGCAGATTGCCTTCTTGGTAGAATAGGCATATCTTTTCTAAATGAAAGGAATTTTTATGATTTCTGAGTCATGATCGTATTTCCTTAACATGATTTAGGTTTTCTTCTTAATGACAGCATTTTTTGGAACTGGGAATATAGCTTCTATCAACAGGTAATTTTAAATGAAAATAACATGTGTCTAACCAAAAATTGGAATTATGTTCTATGCCTTGCTTTTTACACTGATGGGTATAGTTTGGAGATTGGTATATATATTGGATATAATTTGAAGATTGGTATGTATTAGCACAAACAGATCTACTTTATTCCTTTTAGTGACTTTGTGATATTCCTTGATGTGAAGTATGCTTGTGTTTTAGTAGGAGTAGATTTCAAAAATTAGCTTAAGCATTGTTTTAGCAGAACATTCTTTTAAAGTTATAATGTGAATTCTAAATGCTTTTTCTGTGTGTTGGTTCCTTAGCTTTGATCTTGCCTCAGTCTATTGCTTTGTGACCGTGTTTAGTCCTTTTGTGATGGGAGCCTTGATGATGTGGAAGGTTAGTTCCATTTTCTTATTTTATGAAGACACTGATTTATTAAGAGTATGAACTGATTGTGACATTGAGATTATGTGGTATTAAGACTATTCGGTCGTGTGACAGTTACGTAACTGAGAAAGAAGAAGAGCGCTCATCAGATACTGCTGAATCCTGATGGAACCCTCTAGCCTTTGTTCCAAAATGTAGTTCACCTTTTTGCTACTTTTAAGTCTGTTTAACTTCCAACAGTGTAGAGATTCATATGTTACTCCTGGAAAATCCTATCAAAGTAGATTAAAATCTGGGGAAATTCTGTACATTGCTTCTCATTTCTCCAAGGTGCCCCATATTCCCTACCTAAACGACTGCCAACATATAATCTTTTCTCATAATCCACATACCGAGAAATGATTCATTCATTCAACAAATATGTCATTGAGTGCTTCCAGCTGGTCCTGGGAATACTAAAATAATGATTCATGCTCAGGTTTTCAGGGGTTCAGACACTCCATGGTTTTTTGTTTTGTTTTTTTTTATGCTCATCTTACTCCCTTTACCATAACCCTTGGCACATTTTAGGTAGTTAATATATTTTTTGTTTAAATAAAGTACCTACTCTGTGCCTAAAATCTGTTGCCTCTGTTCCATCACAGAAATAGTAATTGTTAAAGGTTTTGTGTCTCTTATTAGGATTAATAATTTTTTATTACTATACAAATACAAATGTAATTTTAAGAAATGTTAGAAAGATGTTCAACATTTTCCCATGTTCCATTCTCTATTGATTTTGAAACGTAGTTTCTCATTTTACAGTATATACAAAAATTGAATAATTGTTCTACACCTGAAACTAATATAATGTTAAATTCAATCACATATTAATTAAACAAAAGCATTTATTTTCTTGATCTCTATTTACATTTTTTAATGTGTTTGTTCTTTTCGTGGCCTATTAAAAACCATGGATCTTTTAAAAACAAGAAAAAAAAGAAAGACGAATAACAGTTTAAATTAGAATGCCCAATATTTAATCACCGACCTATTTCAGTGAACTTGACTGACATAATGTACTTGATAACTTTTTTTGACCTATGTGAATGTCCCCTGAGCTCTATTTGAATTACATATTTTTTACCTGCAAAAGAATCTTATGCAGCTTAATCATTTCTTTTCCATATCTTCCCCGTCCCCCTTTTTAAATCATCAAGTATACATATGCACACATACATATACCTGTATCTATTTAAATTGGTCATTGGAAATCAGTATCTCAAAATACCATGTTAGCTCTGGATTATGGATTTTCAACCAATATGAATTTTATTGCACCTTTCTCTTTTTTCAAAGTTTTTACAGTAAGTATGAATTGTATAATAGGAAATGAATTTATATTAAAATAACAAAAAGCAATGGTGAAGCAGCTACACCAGCTGGTTTCAGGGATTTGTGAATCAAATTATCGGGTTCCGTAATTTATTTGATTTTGGCATTTTGTGCCTCTTGGAAACATTTTAACATGGTCATTACTTATAATGAATTAAATGGAACAAAAATTTCTCGTAGGTTTTATTTGGACTTTATGTTGATGTTGATTGCCTTTTTATAGCATGTGTGCTCTTTAGTCCATTTCTAAGTTATTTTCAATACTGTGGTATCATGGTTTTATTTCAGTGTTTTTCAGTAATACATATAAAAGTTATTTGAGAAATTGAAATATCTCTACAAACAGAAGTAGTCTTTATTTCAAAATTTTTGCAAATACATCATTTGTTCTTTAAACAGATTTTAATTCCCTTTGTTCTTGTGATGTGTGCTTTTGAAGCAGTTCAGCTGACCACTCAGTTATCATCAAAAAGGTAAGGTGAATGTTTAAGACGCATTGGATTTGTCCATTCTTAAGAAGTAAGAGTACGCATTTGAGGATATTTCATGTGATTATTATTAATACACTAACATAGATTGTGTGTTACAAAATGAGAAAAAAGTCTTATACCTTTTTAATCAGAGTTTAGTTTTTGTGCAAGGAAAATAGATTAGAATCTCTAGCAGACAAATTTCTTTCTCAGTAATAAAATGTTACTAGACTATTATTTAGGCTAGTGAAGAGGCTTCCTAGAAAACAGTAAAACATAAATATTCAATTTTGTTGATGACTTGTTGTAGATATAACTGTGCCTACAAAAAAACAAGGGACATCATTCTGTTTGGGGCTACTTCTTAAATTATGTTATACAAATACAGTAATATTAAAATGACTTCATTTTAAATAGCTCAAAATTAACTGTTCTAAATACCAATACTTTACATTTTCTCAACATTTGACAATTGGGATGGGAAGGATTCTTTCTAAGTTTTGAGGAATTTCTGGAGCAATTCCAGTTTTAGCAATGAAGACTCAAAGAGAAGCTGTCAACTTACTATTTGCTTTTTAAAACCAATAAAATTGCCTTACAAACCCAGGACTGATCACTCGCTCTGAAAAACACTTGAAATAAATATGAAGCTTCTCAGCAGCTTTGTTATTCTTGAATCAAATTGGCATATTCCATGCTGAAAGAAATAACTGATATTAGCATATATTTGCATGTTCTTCTTGATAAGTTTAAACTACAACTCAGTTTAACATATTATGCATATGTCATAATTTTAAAAGGGTTTTCTTCCACTGTTTAAAAATAGTAGAAATCTCATTTCTAGTTTAATTTGGTATAGTTTTGCAGGATATTTATATGACTTTAACATTGAAAGCATTTACACTTTGTCAATAGCACATGCTAGGTGCAATAGAAAACTGGTAAATACCATGTACTTTCTTACATCTATCTCTGTTAGTGAATGTCTTTATTTAGAAGGGTTTTTAATTAAGGTTTAAATAAAAACTGGGAACATGTGGAATGAGAAAAGTAGAGGATTCATCAAAGTGTGTGTGTGTGTGTGTGTGTGTGTGTGAGTAGTAATTAAATCCTGAGACTAGAACAATGGAAAACTACACAAAAGGGAGAGAAGTCTAGCAAAAGTAGCAAAGTTAAGACTGTAGGAAGCTCTTCTCTTCACCTCCAAAACCTTTACATTTCCTCTTCAAAGTCACACCCTCCCCTCAGATATAATATGCCACACATTGAACTTTGTAACTCCTTTTCTTTCTATTGATAGTGAATGCATTTTACTACCAGCTCCTTTTCCTCTTTTCTTATTCTAATCCATTACACAGCCTGTGTCCATCTGTCCTTTGTTGCCATATCCACTTGCTAAAGATCACTGACATCAGTGACATCATGTTTTATATTAATCTGCTAGATTGTCAGACAAGTTCAGTGTAACCAGTGAGGTGATTCTGCTTTTCTTTCAACTCATCTCTGGAGTAGTATTGAACAAAGATTAATGTGTTAGCATTATTTGTTTTACATTACTTAACAATGATTTTTTTCTAAATATTAGTTTACCAAATTAGGTAACAGTCTTGATAACTGGCTTTGTCAACAAAGATTTGTATATTTTGAGTAGAGTCCACTAAATGGAAGTATCTGGACATGAAGGTTATGATTGCTCCATTAGGAATGCTTTGGGCTGTAAGCAATGAAAATCTAACAGTAGCTGAGAAGTAAGGATTTATGTGTCTCACATATCATGGGGGTTGGCAGTCCAGAGCTTGTGTAATTTCACTAGCAATCTTGCCTTTCTATTCTCCCATTCTCATTGTGTTGGTTTTTCTCCTCATTCCTCTGTGAATTGCATCTGTCATAGGAAGAAGGGGAAGGGAGAAAGGGCTGTGTTAGCAGATTCTTCCTTTCCATCAGGGAGGCAGGTCTTTCTCAAACACTATAGCCAATAGATTGGGCTTATATGTCTCCAAGCCCAGAAGTCTATGTAGCACACATTCATTCTAAACTAGAAGGTGGTTAAGGAAAAGGAAGGAGGTGAAATGGAGTTGAGGGTGGGAAGCAACCAGTCAAGGATCTGTCATGGTTAAGGAAGATACTTGGAGTCTAGTCTTTTTCACAATATAAGGTGATAAGGCCCTTGAAGACCTTAGTAGCTTCAGAATACAAGGTGTACGAGTATCGGCAGGCAGCTGAGGAGAAGACAAGTCTTAGAAGTATGGAAGTATTCAATAACCAAACAATAATGATCTAAAAGGGATAATTTTTCAGTTTTTTGTTTGATTCAGCTATACAAGAGAGTCATGTTAAAACAGTAGTGTTTGGGGGAAAAAACTTGGCAAAGTCAACGATGTGATTTAGTAGACAAAAAGCTAGTTTTTTGGTGCCCTATATGAATTGAAATGACCATAAGATGTTTTTATACATCATTTGAATATGTCCTTTTGCTTTACTAGATGTTTTCACTTTCAGGATGTTATGCTCAGATTTAGGAATCCAAATTAGAATCAGGATTACAATAATAGCAAATAACTTTTATTAAAAGAGTTTCCAGGAGAAACTCCATTAAGCACACTCATTTTTTTTTTAATTTTATGTGAAGTGAAACTGAACTATTTCTCAGTTTTTAATTTATTGAAATCATTTTATTGAGGTCAATTATTTTTTATTTTTTTAAAAAGATTTTATTTATTTATGCATATAAACTGGGGTACAGACCAGATGCATGGGGTGGCGAGAGGATTTACCAGAGACAGAGTGGGGAGCAGGACAGGCAGATTGACTGAAACACACTGCTGAGGGGAACAGCGGGCAAGGCAGGAGAGGTCTGCCGCAACATGTGGAAATCTTCCCCTCTGGGGGTTGAACGCGCATCGCTGCTGCTGACAGCTCCACAGTGCAGCAACTAACCGCTGTGCCACGAGGGAGTCCCTCAATTATTTTTTAATTTTTAACAAAGAAATTTGGTTCATCTATCTTTTTAAAAAAAATTTATTTATTTATGCATACAAGCTGGGGTGTAGGCCAGAGGTGTGGCGGTGGGTGGGGGGGTGAGAGGATTCACCAGAGACAGAGTGGGGAGTAGAACAGGCAGATCGACTTGAAATACTCTGTTGAGGGGAGCGGCGGGGCGAGTCAGGAGAGGTCTGCTGTGCCATGTGGGTCAGCTCCCTGGCCAGGGATCAAAATTGTGCTGCAGTGGTTGCTATAGTTTCATAGTGCTAAGATTAACCCTTGTGCCACCAGGGAGGCCCCACCCACCTGTTTTTTATCTATCTTAAGATCTATGAATTTAGCTCCTGCTAATGTGTGTTTTTCTTTTATGGTTATGTCTACCAGGTCTAATTTATCTTAAGTCAGATATTACAGACCTAGTTTTTTTCAAAATTTCTCCTTCACATTATTATTTTGTCATTTACTCAGTGGTTGTAACTTTTTACGCTGTTATTTGGTGGTGTTTCTACCAAGTCTAGATTAAATTTTTTTTTGAGAATCCTACACCAAAAAGAGGTTCTTAAGTCAGCCTTGTGTCTAAAAGAGATGTCATTAGCCATCTTCAATGCTGACTACTTCTACTATTCAGTCTGCACATATGTTTCAAGTTCTGTTATTTGCCAGGCACTGTTCTAGCTGCTGGTGATACACTGGTGAACAGAGCTTACCATCTTCTTGGGGAGATGGATAAATAAAATGCTTGCAGTAACAGTAAAATGTCAGGTAGCATTAACTGTTGAGAAGAAAAATAAATTGATCAGGGATGGCCTCTATGAGGAGACATTTAAGCAGGAACAGAATAAACACAGAATGAACCATAAAACTATCTGAGTAAAGAACATGGCAGGTAGAGGAAAATACAAAAGGCCTAAACTGGACGTGTGCACAGTGTATTTGAGAAACAGCAAAAGGGCCAGCCTTAAGTGGCGTGTGTTGGTGGAAGAATTGTAGGAATTTTGGAGGGACAAGAAGGGGTTGGATAATAAGGAACCCTATTCATAGTTAGGACTTAAGAATTTTCCCTACTTGTGGCTAAAAACCACCGGAAGGTTTCAGAGGCCCTGTTGTCTATTATATGGACAACAACTTTAAGAGCACAAGAGTGAAAGTGGGGAGCTCAGTTGAGACCTTACCAGGCAGTGGTCATGGGGGTTGGTAGAGATAATTGAGGTATCTTTATTATCAGTTGGATAAAAGCCTGTAGCATGTATTTGTGTCTTGATTCAAAAAGTATTCCCTGGGTAAACTTGTAAGACTTAGGTGCTCAAAACATCCGCCAGAGAAAATGATGTCCTAAAACTAACGTGCTTTTATAGAAATTGGACCCAGAACAAGGAGAGTGATCTGCCATTCTGCTTCCATGGTGAGCTGGTCACCAGGAATATTGAGCAGGGTGTTTCATTTATGCTTCTTAGTTGAGAGATTTATGAATAAACAAGGGAAACAAGCGACAAATTCAAAGGAAAAGGATGAATGTATTGAAGGCTCCTGAGTGTCAGCAGTGCCCATGGGGAGAGCGCGCCTGATGCTGAGGAGCAGACTAGGCCAGATGTGACACGTTGACATTTTGTCTGCCCACTAGCGGGGCGGCCCTGGACAGTTCACTTCTCAGTTCCTCAGTTTCTGTAGATTGGTTAAAAATATGAACATTGACGAGGGGAAAGCTTTTTCCTTCTTGTTAAGGCGTACGTCAGAAATCATGTTCTCTCAGAAGCTTTTCTCCCCTGGCTGTCCCACCCTCAAATTCCTAAGTTAACTAATTCATATGGAAATAAAATTATTTCTTACTTTTCCATTTCACACATTGTTGTGGGTGGAATTACATCCTCTCTTTCCCCCTGCCCCCATTCATATGTTGAATGTGACTATTTTGAGACAGAGCCTTTAAAGAGACAGTTAACATAAAATGAGGTCGTAAGGGTGCGCCCTAGCCCAGTATAGCTGGTGTCCATATAAGAAGAGGAGACTGGGACACAGACACACACGGAGAGAGAAGACGGCCATCTTCAGGGCAAGGAAAGATATATCAGAATGAAACCAACCCAGCTGACACCCTAATCTTAGCTTCCAGGACTGTGAGGAAGTAAATTTCTGTTCCTCAAGCTACTCAGTCTGTGGTAGGCTGTTCTGGCAGCCCTAATTAGTGATCACCTACCCTATGAGGGCAGAGATTGGATCTTTCATGGAATCTCTAATTTTATTTAAAGATTATGTTACTAAGAGTGAGAAAGAAGCCAGTACTTATTTGGCACCTACCATCTGTACTTACTTTATCAGGTTCTTTACGTATATTACCTGACCTGGTTTTCCCAATAATACAATGAAGCAGGTATTGTTATGCCCATTCTGTAGAAAAGGAAACTGAGGCTGGGAAGACAGTAAATAACTTAGATGTGTAATACATCATCCATGTTATACAATAAAATAATTTATTTTTAGAAAAACAGCATTTGTAAGTACCACGTAAAACTTTAACAAAGATAGTTTAAGGTACGTCGCATTTAAATTGTGTTTATTCTTTTTCTTCTATTCCAGAATAACTGGACCATAAGGTGGAATTTTTGTTTCACTCACTACGATTCAAAGAAGGAAAGCACTGTTTTCTAACTGGAGCTATCTAAAATTGGGGTAGTTTCTGTTACTGGAACCACTAAGCTAGTGCTAGACAAAGCCTTCATTGGGATTGTTACTTTGGGAATTCATGCTTTCAGTATGAAATACAGTGGTCACATTGTATTCTCTATAAACTCTTAATTAATTTGATTAACACATTTTATTGTATGTCTCTTAGAGGACATTTGTTTTGAATGATCGTACTTCACTAAGAAGTGATCAGTCTGACATATATCTGTGTATGTGAGATACATATTGAGTTACCTTTCTATGTATCAGTCCTATAATTAGGCTAACAATTATTTCTTAAATCATGAACCTTGACCAAAACCTTATATAAAAATAAACTCAAGGGCCTCCCTGGTGGCGCAACAGGTTAAGCTCAGCGCTGTGGAGCTGTCCATGGCTGCGGCACGAGTTCCATGCCCTGCCGGGGAGATTCCCACATGGCGCAGCAGACCTCTCCTGTCTCGCCTGCTGCTCCCCTCAGCAGTGTACTTCAGTAGATCCGCCTGTTCTGCTCCCCACTCTTGACTCTGGTGAATCCTCTCACCACCCCATACCTCTGGCCTGCACCCCAGCTTGTATGCAAAACTAAAATAAATATTGTTTAAAAAATAAACTCAAAATGGACTAAAGATTTAAACTTTCAGAAAAAAATTAGAAGAAAATCTTTGAGATTTGGACTAGGAAAAATATTTTAAATAAAACCTAAACATAAAAGGAAAAAATGTTAAGTTGTACTCCATCAAAACCAAGTTTTTTTCTGTAAAATAACAGTTTCAAGAATAAAAACAACATATTAAGAGAAAATATTTACAAATCATGTATCTAACAAAGAACTATTATTTAGGATATTTAGAGAAGCTTTAAAACTCAACAGTAAAAATAATGATTAGGAAATGAGCAAAAGATCAGAAGAGGATTTGCAGATGACAAAGAAGTGGATGGAAAGATTGTCAACGTCGTTATCCATTGAGGAAATGCATATTAAAACCACAAATTATCTTTATATAACTATCGGAATAACTAAAGTATAAGTAATTACTAGATAGCTAGTTACAAGGTTTAAAAGATATCACCATTGGGGGAAACTGGACAAAGGACGCAAGGGAATGACTCTATATCATTTCTTGCAATTGCATGTGAATCTACAATCACTCAAAATAAAAATTGTAATGAAAAAATCTTAATTCATGTTCCTTTCATACCACTGAAATATTCAAGATGTTGAATAACGTTTTTGAAATCCAGTCCATCACTGTGGGACAGTAAGCTTTTGTCAAAAGTGGAATATTCAGCAGCAAAAATACTGACAGAATAGTTATTTGAGTATTCTCATTTTTATTTCAATGTGCTTTAGAAATGTGCCTATTGTAACATATAATTTTTCTTTCCTTTTTTTTTTTCCAGTCTTTTCCTCATGGTTCTCGTCATATCAGACATTATGGCTTTGGTAAGATGTTAATGGATATTAAATAAAATGTGATGGAGAAGCTAAGTGCTGAATTAATTTGCTCAGAAATATGAATTATTTTTGTACTTGAAACCTTTAGATATTAATTTATAAGTGCTGGCCTAATTTGCACATATAGATTATTTTCTTTTTGTAAGACTTATGCAGCAAGAATGCTCTTCTTAAGGTAACCTGATTTATACAAGTCTGTCATTTTATACAGAGTCTTCTATGGTACATTGTGTCTGAAATGAACTGTCCATAGGAAATTGACAGCAGAAGCTAGTTTTAGATAATTATCATTTTGCTTCTTGAAATGCTGGTTTTCAACCCTTTAATCAGATTGAAAAATAAAGGGAAAAAGGGAAGGTAGAAGGAAGGAGTGATGAAATAGAGCTTTTCAAAACAAGACAATAGCTGTAATTTTAAATGAGTTCTGAGTGAGGAGCATGTAGTAGGCCCCTTATATGTAGTATTTTAACAAAAAGAACCTGCAAGTTCAGAACTACCTTCAGATCTGATAAATCTCTAGATAGACTCCCAGAACACACACGGCTGTGTACGCTCACAGTTATGGTTTATGACAAGGAAAGGACAGAGATTAAAGTCATCTGAGAGCAGAAGCAGAAGGCAGAGTCAGGAGGTTCCCAGAGCAGAGCCTCCAGGTAGGTGTCTTTTCAGGACAGTGCACCCCTCAGACCTGGGGTGACAGACTGCGTGGAGGCTGCCAGCTAAGCTCATTGGGGCTGTGGCGTCCAGATTTGTCCTGGGGGTTCCCCTGGTCATCCCCAGACCTTCTAGAGGTGGAAATGACTCCACGATGCATAAATCACTTTGTTGGACTGTCTGGCGGCTGAGATCCCACAGGCAAAACACTTGATTGGGCATGACATTCCCAAGGCCTAGAAATCCCCTCTCAGGGGTGAAGGCAAAGACCAGACTTCCCTCGGGGTGGGCTTGGTGCTTCGCTACATAACATTCTATGCTAGAAGTGGCCAGAGACCCCAGTTGGGGTAACTTCCCAAATCAGATTCCTGGTCACTTGATTTAAATTTTTTTTTTAAGGTTTATTTATTTAAGCTGGGGTAAAGGCCAGAGGCATGGGGCGGCAAGAAGGTTCACCAGAGACAGAGTGGGGAGCAGAACAGGCAGATCAACGGAAACACACTGCTGAGGGGAGCAGCGGGCGAGGCAGGAGAGGTCTGCCGCACCATGTGGGATTCTCCCCAGCTGGGCGTGGAACTCGCGTCACCGCTGCCGACAGCTCCACAGTGCAGCACTTAACCGCTGCGCCACCAGGGAGGCCCCTGGTCACTTGATTTAGAAGAGCGCATTTTTGCATTAACTGGTTACCCTCACCACCATTTTGGTGAAGTCGGCCACATAGAATATTAGAACAAATCAGCTTTGAGTTTTGCTCACAAGGTGACAAATAGATGAAACACATTAGAAAGAATTTGAATTCTCTGATTCCTCTTCCTTGCGAAGCCATGAGGGCTTGCTTCTGCTCACTTGATGGCCTCTCCTCTCACCTCACCCCTTGTTTCTCTACACCAGCCTTACTTTGGGCCTTGATGTCACAAACTTACTTCTTCCATCTCTCCAAGCTCCTCATAATTTGACTGAATTATTCACCAGATTATATACCTCCTGAGGGAGTTTTTCTCTCGGACCTAACACAAATAGGCAGTCATTAAATATTTGCTGAATGGGTGATGTGGCTTCTTATTCACTGGGGCTTTTGGTATTACTTAGTGTCTTTTATTAAAGTAGGCTGTTTTTTTTTAAAGTTCAGTGTATTTTATTAATTTTCTCTTACTGAGGTAAAATTAGTTTACAACATGGTGGAGGCTTGTCACAGGGGTACAGTTTGTCACGTCAGCGACTGTATATGTCACCTCCTATCACCAACTAATCAGCCCCCGCTACCTCTTTGCTACCCCTGTGGACTTGCTTCGTTTTAGATTTTCAGTTATTCACAACTCTCACTTTTGTGTTCATCTCACTGAATCATGATGCTATTTCTGGCTTTTAGGATAAGCAGAAAATCTCAGAAAGAAGCATTGATTCCAGTTAGATTGTAGAGTAAGAAATCTGAAACATGTACTCCTAAAACAATGCTTTTTTAGACTCTAAGTAGAGTTTGTTTTTAATGAAGCCTATTTATTTTACAGCATTTTTTCTTCTTGGTCAAGGATTATGGAAGCTGGCTTGATATTGGAACAAGGTAGAGTATCTATTCACATAAAAGTACTTAAGTGTACAGGGGAAAAATAGCTTGATACCTTAGTGTATAACAAGTATTAATTTGATTCTTGAGGTAAGTATAGCAAGTGGTAATCATTCTAAGTCTCTGGAAGTGAGACACATCTCTCTAGTTCTTGGCAGTAACAAAAGTTTTCTTCTTAGACGATGTGGGGATGGATATTAAGTTTGGAGAAAACTGCAGAATGGTGCAGGAGAAACTGCTTGAATCTGGGTGTCAGGGCAGGTGATGCCTGTGTCTTCTCATCTCTCAGTCTCTATTTGGAAAAATGAAGCTATTCAAGTTGCAGTGTGAATTCCATGGGTGGCTGACATTTCTTGTACTCATTAGGTGTCTCTTAGGATCTTTAATGTGGGAACATTTTAAATGATACCTGTAATATTGTAATTTTTTAAAAGATTTATTTTTATTTATGCATACAAAAACTGGGGTGTAGGCCAGAGGTGCGGGGTGGGGGGTGGTGGTGGTGATGAGAGCATTTACCGGAGAGAGTGGGGAGCAGAATAGGCATATTGACTGAAATACACTGCTGAGGGGAGCAACCGAGACAGGAGAGGTCTGCTGCGCCTTGTGGGTTAACTCCCTGGCTGGGGATTGAACTCATGCTATGGTGGCTCGCTGGCTGGCCATAGCTTGATAGCACTGACTTAAATCCCTGTGCCGCCAGGGAGACCCCACTAATGTTGTGATTTGTGTAAAATCTGAACAAAAGCCAGTATCCTCTTTATTGTGATTTGAAAAACAATGATTGCCAACATTTGTCTAAATTCCTTCTCTTTGAGAGGAAGAAAGCAAAGCAATCCTCTTACCATTTTGTTTTCAAATGCATTGGGAGACAAGCTACACCGGTAGAGGCTCACTGGCTTCGTTCAGTCCCTGCATAGTCAGATGTTGTTGGGGGCTGCACAGGGTTGGGAAGCCACTCTAGTTGTGTCCCTACCTCTGCAACAGCTTGGGGTTTGCTCTGCTTCTTCCTTAGGCACATGTCTGCCTCCCCCAGTAGTCCTGGATTTGAATCTCTTCCATTCCACAAGTGCTAGCACATCAAAGACGCACCATACATCACTGATTTTTTCATTAGCTCTTAAGTTTGAGAACTTAGGGCAAGTTTTGATGTCTCTCTTCTCACCAGCCCTCTGGTCCTAAAGTATCTCAGGCAGAGAGCGGGACAGAGTATGGGCCTTAGAGCACGTGGGATTGAACAATTTCTGCCACTTTGTAGCTGTGAGACCATCACAAGTGACTCAGTCTTTAATGTCTTCCGTCCCTTGTAGTCATTTCGAGTGGATTAATCCACTCGAAAGCATTTAGCACATGCCTGGCATCTAATAAGCTTCAATAGATGGAAGCTGTTATTAATGTTATTTTTGTAGTTCTATTTTTTTTAAAGATTTATTTATTTATGCATACAAGCTGGGGTACAGGCCAGAGGCGTGGGGCGGCGAGAGGGTTTGCCAGAGACACACCTGGGGAGCAGAACAGGCAGAGCGATGGAAATACACTGCTGAGGGGAGCAGCAGACAAGGCAGGAGAGGTCTGCCACTCCATGTGGGAATCTCCCCGACCGGGTGTCGAACTCTGGTTGCCGCTGCCGACAGCTCCAAAGTGCAACCGCTGCGCCAACAGGGAGGCCCTGTGGTTCTATTTTTTTTTTTTTTTTTTTACTCCTAGTGTGTCTTATAACTGGCATACCTCTCCTTACTCTCTCCAGAATTTGATTAATTTTTCATTTTAAACATAAGGTAGAATTTTGTTTGGAAAATATTCTCATAAAATACAGTATTTTTGTGTGTCACTTTTCATTTTATTTTTGAGGTGAAATATGCATATTATAAAATTTGCCACTTTTAACCCTTTTTAAGTGTACAGTTCAGCAATAATAATTACACTCCCATTGTTGTGTGGCCATCACCACCATTCACCTGCAGAACTTTTCACCTTGCAAGGCTGAAACTCTGTGCCCACTAAATAATCACTCCTGCCCCCCTTCCCACCAGTCCTGACAACCACCATTCTACCTTCTGCCTCTGTGAGTTTGACAACTCTGTTACCTCGTATAAATGAAATTATATAGTAGTTTTTCCCTTTGTGATTAACTTATTTCATTCACTGTTATGTCCTCAAGGTTCATCCACATTTTGAGGCTTTTTCCCATTTTACATCTGAATAATATTCCATTGCATGTATGCACTCCATTTTGCTTATCCTTCTGTCTGTCGTGTGCTCTTGGTTTGCTTCCACGTTTTGTCTGTTGTGACCATTGCTACTGTGGACACGGTGTGAGCCTTTTCTACTTGGGGAAATCTGTATTGGTTTTGTCTCTAAAGCGTTGCCACAGAATGAAGAGGATATAATTTTCACATGAAAATATACAACATTAATTTAGATACAACATCATTAATTTATATTATATAAATTAAGAATTTGATTTTCTCTAATTACTTGAGGTTTATCTTTACCAGGCAAAGTTTTTCTTTGAAGTGCAGGTTTACTTTTCCAGCAGTACTGACATAAATTACAGTGTCCCACACTTATTTACTGGTCCCCAACTCTATGCCAGCTGAGTTGCTAGGGATGAAAATACAGTCTTGGGCTTTCAGGAAGCAGCAAACAGATACATGAGCACGTAGTATGATGCAGTGTGAGAAGTTCTAGAATAGTCTTGTCGGTGCTATGGGGACATTAGCCGGGGCATCTCCCCTAGCCTTGCCAGGTAAAGGAAGGCTTCTCAGGTGAGGGGCTGTATAAACACTAAGTGTGGGGTTTAGCAGAGCACACTGCTCGACAGAGCCAGGGAGAGTAAAAAAGAAGATACCTGAAGTGGCATTTAAGAAACCACTGGTGGCCCAAGTGGTTAAGCACTATGAAGCTGTCGGCAGCACTATGAAGCTGTCGGCAGCCACTGCAGCATGAGTTCGATCCCCAGCCAGGGAGCTGACCCACATGGTGCGGCAGACTCTTCTGTCTTGCCTCTTGTTGCATGTACGGCCCCGATAAAAGTTAAAGGGAAATACATAAATAAAATGGGAGTTCAGGAAATAGGGTTTTAAGACTTTCAAGCTGGAATGGAAAGGGGAGGAGAAATACAGGGCACTAACAGCCTGGTAAAGGCCTCCCGCCTCTCTGTGAGATTTTCATATTTCATTTTGTGCTTAAGCTTGAAAAACAATATTGTAATTGGAGTGAATGTCTCTAGTTTCATCCATTCTAATTACCCTCTGTCAAAGCTGGGGTTTGGGAACCAGGTTTGGAGCCCAAACTGAGGAAGCTCCCCCCGCACCCCCAGGGTCAGCACCGGTTATGCAGGCTTAAGTGGTGCTGGGTTACTTGAGTGATGGCCTTGAAGGACTTGAGACGGCAGGTCGGGGAGCAGGGACTGTGCGGATATTAGGTGAGCAAGTTTAATTTGGGTGGGGAATCCAGGCTGTCGGTCAGGACTGCCCCAGCCCCACCTCAGCCACATTCGGGGCGTGCTGCAGTGTTAGTCTCTCCCAACACTATTTCACGAGATCTTTTTCACAAGCTCTTTTCCACAGCAGATAAATTTACTGTCTCATTGTCGATGAGGACACTGTGGCCCCAAGGACATTGTGATTTGCTCATGGACAGGGTCCTGGGCAGGTCTGGAGGCATCACTGGGTGACCAGGGCTGGGGGGTGCCCACTGCCCCTCACCACCTCTGCTGAGTCTGAATAACTAAGAAACTCATTTAAAAAATAGCTTTGTCTCTCATCCTGCGTCTTTGACTGTTGCAAAGGACCCATCCAGTGCCAAGTTTTGAATTATACAAACTTAGGATTTAAAGGAGGAAGAAATATTGATCAGGAGGGAATGAGTCAAGAGGAAGGGCATCCTGGTCAGAAAAATGCTGTTTTCAGGAGGCCTTTGTTACATAGGCGAGCACTCCTGTCTTCAAAGAGAAAACACAGAAGGGGGGAGAGGCCTGGGCGGGGGAGGTATAGGGTGTATGTGTGAGGTAGGAGACACCTTCCTGATAGGGAAGGCTGTGATCGTACCTGCAGACACCAATAGTCACCCCTCATCCTGCCAAACAGCATGGCTGCTAAAGTTGGTTATGTCAGGAGACGCGAACAGACCTTGAGTCTCACCTTGCTGCTTGAGAGACAAGCCTTGTAATGAGAAGAAGTCTCGGTTCCAGCAGAGCTAAAGAATAGGCTTTAAGAAGGACTGCAGGAGTGTGTGCTGCTAAAATTCCTCTGAGGCTGTGTGTGGCCCTTGGAGCACTTTCACTAGGACGCAGAAAGTCAAGGGCAAATCCACAGACTTGGCAATGCAGCAGGATTCCCATAAACAAGCCCCTCAGCAGAAATCTCCCTTTGTTGCATCACCTTTGCTGACCTTGACCGCATTTATACTCTGGTCTCGAGTAGAGGAAGTTTCTTTTCAGCTCTGGATGCCTGGATTCAGGAGCTTTTTGCCCCTCACTGGCATACCCCAGGGTTCAGGCTTACATTCAGTGCTTATTTAGCAATGGCGACAAGCCTGTCTTTTTAATTCTAGACGTTCTGCCCTCTAGTCAGTATTCCCAGGCGGAGTAATCCATCTCTTGTTTCACGATGGATTCCATTCCATTCAACACCTTTTTTCTGTTTGCTTTCTGTCACCTTCAGTCTTTCATCTAAAACTTAATGGGCAGGATATTCCCCATAATATCAGATCAACTTGCCTTGCCTTCCCCTGCCTCTGTAACAATGTGTGTTTCATAGAAACAAGAAAAGAAGACAGGAAAAGAGAGTGGGGGAGGGAGACAGCAGTGATGTTGCAGGCCCTTCCCTGTGTCATTGCACCAGGTCCAGGTGCTTTCCTTTAAAAAAAATCATAGATACAGAACCTACAAATACAACCCTAACCATTTTTAATTGTATGGGTGAGTATTATTAGGAATATTCACATTGTTGTGCAACTGATCTTCAGAACTCTTTTTTTTTTTAAAGATTTATTTATTTATGCATACAAGCAGGGGTACAGGCCAGAGGTGTGGGGCAGTGAGAGGGTTCACCAGAGACAAAGTAGGGAGCAGAACAGGCAGATCGATATAAATGCACTGCTGAGGGGAGCGGTGGGCGAGGCAGGAGAGGTCTGCGCGCCATGTGGGAATCTCCCCGGCCGGGCATCAAACTCGCGTTGCTGCTGCCGACAGCTCCACTGCACAGCGCTTAACCGCTGCGCCACAGGGGAGGCCCTTCAGAATTCTTTTATCTTGAACAACTGAGACTTGGTACCCCTTAAACAATAATCCCCATTGCTCCTTCCCTCCCAGCCATGCCAATCACCTCTCTCTCTCTATCTCCCCTCACCTCTCTCTCCCTCTCTTTCTCTCTCTCTCTGATTTGGATGGAATGATACAATATGTGACCTTTTGTGACTGGTGAATTTTACTTAGCATAATATCCATAAGGATCATCCACCTTGTAGCAGGTGACTATGGAGGGGAAGGTAAGGCTGGGAGGCGTGGGGATGGAGAAACAAAATGAATCTTAGCGATGTTAGGCTTTCTAAATGGAATCACCCCAGTTGATGCTGCAAGGTGAGGTTTTGCTGCTGCTGCCGCGGCTGCTTTCTTGCTCAGTTAGGACGCTCAGATCTTCTCTTGACATCCTGTTATACAGCAGTCGTGGCATTTGCTGCCGCAGTGAGCCACGTGATGCAGGTCTAATGGGCAGGAGTAGGTCGTGCATCTTCATAAGCACCTAATTGATTGCCAGGAAAGGGCTGTGGATAAGGCGGGGAGAGGTAGGAGATCCGTTCAAGATTCCAAACTAAACAACCATGTAATAGGATTCACATAACAAATGTCATTTACTTTTTCCCGATTTTTTATTTGTGAGAATGTTGCTTTTAAGCTTTGCTTTCTAATCATCCCTATATTAATGTGTTTTTGGAAAGCTGAGATGTTTTTTGTCATGTTGCAGATATTATTAAGCTTACTGGCAGAGTTTCTTGAATGGGAAAAAGGTTTATTTGGATTGTGCTCCTGCAGGGGTTTTCCCTTTGTGACAAATTTTATTTCTAAACTCCTTTTGGTAATAGAGTTAATGCCTTCATCCAGCCTGTGTGTGCTGATAACAGGATAGAAGGTTGTTCTTTTGTCCTCACTATTTTCTTTAGTGCTTTGTGAAACAGAAATGGTGTGAATCTGTCTCACCATGTCCCAGAGAGGAGTGGGAGCTAACCAAGCCCATGCTGTAGTCTGAAATATATTGTGGCGGTTCTCGCATCTTCCTGGTGACTGCTGTGGGCTTTCACAGTACATCTGAGAGATTCCTCAGCTGTTAACTTCAGGTTAATAAATAGTAGTTTCTGTAAAAATAAAGATTGCATTACCAGGGCACGAGACAGTATGTGTTTAGTCCAATATGTTGAAAGTGTACTTTCAGAGATTTTACCAGATTTAAATGGAGGCTGTTAATATAACTCCCATCAGATTATCTGCTGAAACTCTGCTGTTAGTCCAGTGATCTCTGCAGACCTAGAGGCATCAGGCCTTCTTTTAACAGACGTGTGAAAAATATCTTGCCCAGGCCATAAAATAGAAGTAGAATTTAGTATTTTATCTTTTGATCTTTCACGTTGTGTCTTCATTTGTAGCAGTTCATCAACTTTACCAAGTATTGCCTTATACATGGAATCTTAAATGAAGTATTTAAGCAAGAGGAAAACATTTGTGAGATGATTTTCATAACTATAAAAATATTCTTAAGTGTATGTTCTAATTATATTTGACATGAGGTGAACAGAATCGGCATCATGAGTTTGGACTATAGTTTGATTTGATAGTGGTGTTCATTTGGACTTGAATTGTTTCCTATTTGTGCTATTGTCATGTCTTATTAAAATGGAAGTGACAATTAGAGTATTTTTTCTTTTTAGATGTGCTTGTAATTATGCTCCGCAATATTTTAATGTCTTCTAAAATGTAATTAGTAAGTGCCACAAAATCTTTCCTGACAATGAATATTAAACATTTTAAAAATCAATGATTCTTAACTTTTTTCCTCCCAGACACCTGACAGGGCCTTCTGTTGCCCCTTACTCTGATTGAAAAGTACAATGGACCTTTCATTGCCCCTTGTACAGGTGAAAAGACCTGTTTAGCGGTTCTGTATTCCCCTCCACACACAAACACACTCTCCCCCTCCCTTGACACGCACACACATATATATACCTTGAGAATTTCTGATTTAAACGATGTCAAATAGTTGTGGGAGGAAAGTAGGAGCAGCTGAACTCATTTCCAGTTGAAATTTGATGCTCCTTTAACTCTGCTATGCTGAGATGACACCAAGACTTGATGGATGGAAAATATCCCAAGCCGAATGCCTTATAGCTCAATTGCATGAAGATGATGAGTCTCATAACTGTTCCCTGCCAATAATGTTAGCTTAAATGAGCCAGGAGTCGGTAATTTCAGGCCATTCTAAGGAGATAAGTGATCTGTCTCTTTTATAAATAGACTCACTAAATTTGAGGATGGGTTCCCTACCGAAAAAACCTACTTTGTTAAGAAATCAAGTCATATTTAATATCTTAACATATTAAAAGTTATTGTTAAAAGGCCTGAAAGTGATCGCAAATTTAACAAAACAAAAATCTGCTAGAATAACTTTTTTCTTAACATCTTTGTTGAAGTATGGGCCTCCCTGGTAGTGCAGCAGTTAAGCGCTGTGCTGTGGAGCTGTCAGCAGCGGGCGACGCGAGTTCCTTGCCCCAGCACGGGAGATTCCCACCTGGCGCGGCAGACCTCTCTTGCCTAGCCTGCTGCTCCCCGCAGCGGTGTACTTCAGTCGATCTGCCTGTTCTGCTCCCCACTCTTTCTCTAATGAACCCTCGCGCAGCCCCACACCTCTGGCCTGTACCCCATCTTGTATGCATAAATAAATAAATCTTTAAAAAATAAATAAGATAAATAAAAACATCTTTGTTGGAGTATAATTTACATATCATGAAATTCATTCACTGGATTTGATTTTTTAAGATTTATTTTTATTTACTTCTGCATGCAAGAACTATGTGTAGGCCCAAGGTGCTGGGGGTGTGAGGATTCACCAGAGACAGAATGGGGAGCAGAATAGGCGGATGCATTGAAATGCACTGCTGAGGGGAGCAGCAGGAGAGACAGGAGAGTTCTGCTGTGCCATGTGGGTCAGCTCCATGGATGGGGATCGAACTTTTGCTGCAGTGGTTGTCATTACCTTCCTAGTGCTGAGACTTAACCCCTTGCGCCAACTGGCAGGTTCTTCATTCATTTAAAAGGTTTTAAATGATTTAAATAATTTTTTAAACATTTCAATGATTTTCAGTATGTTTATGGAATTGTGCAACCATCACCACCAGTGAGTTTTTGAACATTTCTGTCACCCAGATGATTCTGCTGCATCCGTTACGATGTAACACCATTCCCATACCCAGCTCCATGCACCCACTAATCTCTCTTCTTGGTATACATTGCATGGGCACTTGAATAAGTGTGTATTCTGTTCTTCTTGCATCAAGTATACTATAATTAGCAATTACATCCTACTGATCAATAGTGTTATTGAGTTCATGTGTATCTGCTGATTTTTAGCCTAGTTAGTCTTCAATTATTGCTTCATACATTTTACGGCTCTGTTTGGGGCATTACATTTATAATTGCTGTGTCTTCTTGATGGAGTGAACCTTTTTATCATTCCATAATATCTCTGGCAATTTTCTTTGCTCTGAAGTTTATTTTATCCAATAGTAATATCATTCCTGTTTTATAATATTTGCATGAAATATATTTTTCATCCTTTTATTTTCAATTTTTCTATTCCATAATTAGTGAGAATACTTGTAAATAACGTATGGTTTAGTCATGTTTTTAATTCACTCTGCCAATCTCTGCTTTTCAGTTGGCACATTTAGACTGTTTACATTTAATGTAATTAATGATGTGTTAATTCTTAAATCTGCCATTTAGCTGTTTTGTTTTCTGTCTTTTTTTTCTGTTTTGTATTTCTGTCATTGCTGAGTTACTTGAACATTTTATAGAATTCCATTTTTACATATCTGTAGTGTTTTTGAGTATATGACTTTTAGTCCTGATTACTTTTTAGCAGTTGCTCTAAGCATTATACATACATTGCTAATCACTGTATACCAGCGGTTTCATTTTGTCATTTGTGTGCCGTATAGTAACCTTACCTTTTACATGCCAGAGGGTTCCTTTGTATACAATTACCTCTAAATTTTTCCTCTACATATAATTGAGAAAAATTCTTCTTGCTCCTTTTCTCCTCACCACTATATTTTATCCTTTATAGTCACTTGTTCCTTTCCTCTTAACCTCACTCTTAACCTCAGAACTCTCACGGTGTTTACTGCTGTCCACTGGTTTTTAAAAGTGTTTCCTATTACCAAATTGTCTGCAATGTAAATGTCCAGCATTACCAATTTTTTTATCATTCTAGTTTGCTTTTGTTCACATAATTCTCTCAAACTCCCTCCATTTTGTTGAAAATTATTGTATTTCATCCTTTTTACAGTTACATAGTACTCCATGTATGGTCAAACCACATCTACTTGATCCAATCATCTGTTGGACATTTAGGTTGCTCTCATGTGCCAGCTGTTGTAAACAATGTTGCTATGAACATTGTGGAACATATGGGTTTTGTGTTGATGATTTCATGTTGTTGGATATATAACCAAGAGTGGAGTTACTGGGCCATATGGTACTTCTGTTTTTAGTCTTTTTTTTTAAGGTAAATCCAGGTTCCTTTCTATAGTGGTAGCCCCAGTTTACATTTCCACCAATAGTATAATAGGGTTCCTTCTAGTGGTAGTGCGGACTGTTCCAACCACTATGGAAAGCTGTGTGGGGCTTCCTCAAACTCCTAAAAATGGATCATATGACCCAGCAATTCCATTCCTAGGAATCTACCCAAAGGATACAAAAACATTAATTCAAAAAGATACCTTCACCCCTATGTTTATTGCAGCACTATTTACAATTGTGGTACATACACACAATGGAATACTATACAGCAATCAGAAAAGATAAACTCATGCCATTCACAGCAACATGGATGGAGCTAGAAGGGATCATGCTCAGTGAAATGAGCCAGAAGGAAAAAGAAAAATATCGAATGGTTTCATTTATAGGAGGAATATAGGGGAACCAAATAAGGGATCAGGAGGAACAAATAACAATAATAATAATAATAAAAACTAGCAGGCAACCATAAACAAGAAATATTCTGCAAGGGAGGGGGAGGAAAAGGGTTCAAAATGGGGGAGAGAAGAGCACAAGGGACTGTGGTGATAGTTTACGGGTGAACTGGTGGTGAGAATTTTACAGGGAATACACAAAAATGTGAAAGATATAAATAAAAATATATATTTTTAAAAATAATAATAAGGTTCCTTCTACACTGCATCATCTCCAACACTTACAGGTTTTTTTATGTGCCATTTTTGCAGGTGTGACATGGTATCTCATTATGTCTTTAACCTGCATCTTTCTTGTCAGAAGTGATAATGGGCATTTTTTCATATATCTGTTGGCCTTCTGGATAGCCTCTGTGAATTGGATATATCTGGTGAATTATTGGCTGCCCATTTGTTAATTGGGTTGTTTGTTCTTTTTGTTGTTGAATTGTGTTTTTTATATATTGAATATTAATCCCTTATCAATTATATATTGTGTGACTATTTTCTCCCAGTCAGTAGGGTGTGTTTTTAATCATCTTGTATTTTCTTTTGCTGTATAGAAACATTTTAATTTGGGGTAATCCCAATCGTTTATTTTTAATTCCCTTGCCATAAGGTTCGAGTCACCAAAAATATAGTTGATATCTACTGAAAAACACTGAGTCCACTGACAGTCTGACTGGTGTCCCCTTTTTTCTCTTGATGTTTTTAATCTGTCTTTTTTGGCTTTCAGCAGTTTATTATACTTTGGGAGTGTGTCTGTTTGGTATTATTTTGTTTGGAACTCTTTGGGCCTCTTGGACCAGAACATTTGCTTCATTTCCCACAGTGAGATGATTTTCAGCAATTGTTAATCTTTAAGTAATTTTTCTATGCTTTTTTTCCTCTCCTCCTTCTGGGGCCCACATGGTATAGATGTTATTTCTCTTTAAGTTATCCCAAACGGATCTACATGGTTTTCATTTTTTAACCTTTTTTTTTCTCTGTTGTTCCATTTCTGTGTTCTCCAACAATGTTTTCAAGCACATTAATTCTCTCTTATGTCTTCTGTTGAGGCTCTTGATTCTATTTCTTAATTCAGTTGTAGTGTTTCTCAGCTCCATTATTTGTAATTGTAATTGCCTCATATTTTCTCATTCTTTATTCTGTTGCCTTTTTATGTCTTCTGTTGCTTTTGCGAGTTCTGTGTTAGAACTGTTACCTTGAACTTCTCTTCAGTCGTGTTCTGCAGTTTTGTTGGATGAGCCTCCTCTCAGGGTTTTGTTGTGCTAGCAGTTGTGTTTTTGGGTTTTTTTCCCCATTTAAACTTTCCATTTGTTTCTTCTTTATGTCTTCTATTTCATTGCTGAGAAGTTCTATTTCTTTTGTCACACTTACTGTTTATTTCAAGTGTGTTCATAATTGCTCATTGAAGTGTTTTTATCATGACTACTTAAAAATTTTGCCCAGGTAATTCTAAAAGCTCTGTCATCTGTGTTCACATTATTTTATTAGATTATTATAATAAAATTATTTTTTTCCATTCTATTTGAGAATAGAATGGAATTTCCCCAGTTCTTGGGTCTGACAAGATTCCCAGTTCTTGGTATGACAAGATTTTTCTATTAAAACCAAATTCAGAGGCATTATGGGACTCTGAATCTTATTTAAACCTTCTGTTTTAGCTGGCTCCTCCTGATACTACTTTAGCAGAAAAAGAGAGGGTGCTCCCTCATTTCTGACAGGACTAGAATCCGGGTTCCCATTCAGCCTCCACTGAGACCCAAAGGGGGCTCTTCATTTATTGCGGGGCTGTGGAAGGAGTTAACCCCTGCTGTGTGCCTCTACTGACATGTCCCCGGCTAGGAAGGGCAGAAGGCCCTCCTTCCTGCTCCCCATGGCCATCTGCTAATATCAGAGTGGGGAGGGGGAGGGCCTTCTAAGCTCTGGGTCATGGTGAATGACTCCTTAACCCCTCTGCTGACCCCACCCCAGTGAGGAGTCGAACCCAAGCTCTCCAGTAGTCTCCACTTTACACCATCAGGGTGGGCGCTGCTCGTGACTCCAGGCTTGTGAAAGTACCAGCTTCCCTCCTCAGCCTTCACTGGCACCCCAATGGGTGGAAGGGCAGGGATGAATGGGGGGACAGAGTATGACATTACTTCCTGTGAAGACGGAAGTCGAGGCTCACCACTTGGTCTGTGCTGGAGCAGGTAGGGGTGGAACCCCATTTTTTTCGGTGGTGGTTGGCTGAAGTAGAACAGCTGGTATCTAAAAGTTTTCTTTCTTTTGGGACTGCCACTGTTACAGGGCAACCCCGATATAAATGGGGTGCCTGCCTGGGTTCTCACCCATGCCCTTCAATGGTACTTAAAAGACTCAACTGCAGACACACACAATAAAATTAATAAAAGGGTTTATTTACAAAAAGGGAAAGAAAAAAGAAAAAAAGAATAAATTGGTGGATGCGTCCTACCAGTTCCGCTGAGCTAGAATCTTATTGCCCACTCAGGAAAAACTCTGGCAAATCCACACCACAAACAATAGCCCCCGTCCAGTCTCCCAGGTCTGGTTTTTAAGTCCCCAAACCCCTCCTTGACTCCTCCCTCAGTCCTCAGTATCCTTCCTTCGGTGATGATGGCATTCTGGGATTCATAGTCCTAGGTGTCTTGGATCTCTCTGGCTTGAGGTGGGGGTGGGGTCCTGGGACACTCCCCTTTCCTGAGGACCACCCTCTTACACCACTTCCCTTGTCTGTCCTTCGGCTAGAGAAGGCAATTTTTTGTTTTGTTACCGAATTGGATTTTGTGTTTATTTTGTCTATGGCCACTGGCATTTCCTGGTTGCTGGCTTCTTCCTGCAAGTTTGGTACATACATATAAGGCAAAATGAAAGTCTAGGGAACTCATCACTATGTGTTGTTCCTTGGGTCCCAAGCTCCCGAGTCAGTCTGCCGTCTTCTTTCCACTGTTCACTCTTATGTTTACTGTGTATGTATGTCCAGAATTTTCAATTTTACTTGGCAGGAAGAAAAGGCAAAAGTATACCCACCCAACCTCCTAGAAGGGGAAGTTATTTTGAACTTAAGTTTCCAGTTTTTTAACAGTATGTTTTCCCAGCACTTCTGTGCTATGATAAACTTGAGTTGCTCTGCTTTGGAAGACATTTAAAGTAAGATTCATCAACCAATTGCCAACTTCTATGTGAGAAAATGTCAGCCTGGCTCACATAATTTTAGTAACATAATCTTGTCAATTTGGGCATGAGTTTTTCAAGAGAATTCAGTTAAAATCCATATTGAGGTAATTTTATTCCCAACAAGGATTGATAGGTTGATAAATAAATCTGGTCTATAATCATTATTTTCATCTTAAAATAAATAATTATCAGTGATTTATTTCCTCTGCAGCTACTAAAGCTGAAAAATGGCTTTGTAAATTCTATGTGATTAAATGGTAGGTGAGATCTATGTCATTTTCACTCTGGGTTAAAAAACATACCCAAATGCACACAACAATTTAAGTATAAAAAAAAATCCCAGACCCAGTATTCAGTTACATTATTTCTACAGTGAAAAAAAATGAAAATTTAAAAATCTTTAGCATTAATATTTGTTCACAATTATTAAAAGCAAACTTCAGAAACTTAGAGATTTTGTTGACTTTATTAAAAGGTTCGTGAATTAGGCCTCATCCTGTGTAGACACTGCAAGGACTCATACAAAGTGGAGGACAGTTATAGGCGGAAAAGGGGTGGATAAAGGTTAAGAAAAGAAAAAGAAAAGATTAGTTCAAGTAAAACCGTCTTCCCTCGGGAGCAGGCAGGGGCAGATGACTTCACAGTGCTAACTAGGGACCTCCAGATTGATTGGTTTAGGATTATACTTATGGAAGAGGCTGAAACTGCAGTGAGATTAGGTATGAAGTTTGGGTCCCCCACACCCCCCCCCACTCTGTTTCTGGCCCTTTGTTTCTATTTTTAACACAATTAAGGATCTAATTTTATTTTTATTATTATTTTTTTTTTAATACATACAAGCTGGGGTACAGGCCAGAGGCGTGGGGCGGCGAGAGGGTTCACCAGAGACAGAGCGGGGAGCAGAACAGGCAGATCAGAAATACACTGCTGAGGGGAGCAGCGGGCGAGGCAGGAGAGGTCTGCCGCACCATGTGGGGTTCTCCCTGGCCGGGCGTCGAACTCACATCGCGAGCTGCCGACAGCTCCACAGCGCAGCTCTCAACCGCTGCGCCACCGGGGAGGCCCAGGGTCTAATTTTATTGTTTTGTATTTAGTTCAGAAATCTACGCTAGACCAGAACCCGATCTATAACATAATTATTCTAATTCTTGTTTTTTCAACTTTTAGTATCCAAGTTGCTTTATAAGATGACTTAGATTCTAAATAAGGATATCCCAACCACTGACTTTCCAAAGACAATCTTACCAAGCTATAAAACTTTACAATTAAAGTTCTTACCTAAAAACTTGCTCACTGAAAAGTCTTAATGACAGAAGACAAAGAGCTTCTTAAATAATCAAAAGGAGAATTCGAGCCTGGGAAGCAATTTGACAGGCTTTATTCTGTGAGAACTATTCCAACATGCACCAGTTTGAATTTAGTTTGTATAGGTTGAAAGGAACAGTGAGGCGTTGACATTAAAAATATAAACATTCTTGACAGAGAGGGGCTTCTGGCTCTAAGTTGTTTTCAAAGGTGTGTTTATGTTATCTGTGTGCAGGGATTTAATCTCTTCCTTCACACTGTGGCATGCAAAGTCTGGCTACCCATCCTTGAAATCTCTATCAGGCTCCTTGGTCCTTAGTGGGGGTTGAAAAATCTGGTTTGACAGGCAGGTGATAGATCTTGCATAGTTGTTTCACAGCTTTCTTTGCTCTCTTGTCTGCTTTGCTGTCTTGTCTGCTAGAGCAAAATAAATAAATGAATAAATACAATCTGCATAGAATGGAGGCCCCCCCTGACCTTGAGGGAATTGCCTGCTGGTGAATACCTGACTCCTTGCCAAGGCTGTGCTTGCTTTGGCCTAGGGCCAACAATTTGACATGGTGGGGGTTGCCTACCTAATGGATTGAAGTTGTTGAGAAGGTGACCTCAATAACCTGTGAGGCTTTGCCCTTTCTCCTAATGTCCAAGTCCCTCTAGGTGATTGGTCTAGTTCTCATGTGCCAGACAGTCATCTTCCCAGATCTCTCACGGCAAGTTCCCTGAGACATTTTCTTTGGACATTTCCTTTGTAGGGGGTTCTTGAACTACATTCGGACCCTTCCTGCTTTCCAGGGATAGAGAAGAGGAAGGAGGACTGATCACTTCCCTTTATCAAGCCAGCCTGGTTATAGGTCTGCTGAAAGACCACCCCCCGACCACCACCCCACTTTATGAAGGATGTAAAACATGTGAATCTACTGTGAAGTCAGTTAAATCGAACTGACAGGCCTTGTAAATAGATAACTCCCCGCTGTAGCTTGGCTGGGGTGATACTGTACTAGTATCACTGCTTGAAACTTCTGTTCAGTCATCAGTTTGTCAGATCTGGGTCCTCAGTTTCTTCCCATATTGCTAAATTTATCATCAAGTCGTCTTCTGTGGAGTCCAATTACTATGTTTAAAAAGAAAAGCGGAGCATTGACTATTGCCGATAATGAGAACTGGGACTAAGTAAATGTAATAGTTTTTATTGTCTTATTTTGTTTTCGAAAAGTCTAGGAGACAGAAGTTTAACTGTGAGATTCATGAAGAGATGTGTCCTTTTTTCTTTGTTTAGAAATCACTTGATTAAAGGTTTCCTTTCACCGAATCTGAGGTTAGCTAACACTTCTCTCCCTTGTGGCTGGTACAATAGCTTTGTCAAAGTACTTGTAATAGGCCACGCCCGTGCTGGCGTACTCTCTGGCAAGCCACTCAACTGGGAACAACCTGTGGGGTCTATGGTGTGATTCAGAGGGCCCAAGACTTAGAGGAGGGAAGAGATCTTGCTTTGTCTAAAAGCTTTTAAAAATTCAGTTTCTGCTGTTAACCAAGTTGTAGAAACTGTAAATACCAACCAAACATTTTCCCAACATATTACAGTTATTGGAAATAACTCAAAATGTTATTCATGCTCATCTCTACTTCTCGAACAAATTCGTCTTAACATTTTGGTGTCAGTTTTGAAATAATCAGTTTGCAATTCTGTGTATCTTATAGATATGACATGTGTTTTTTTTTAAAGATTTATTTATTTATGCGTACAAGCTGGGGTATAGGCCAGAGGCATGGGGCGGAGAGAGGGCTCACCAGAGCCAGAGCAGGGAGCAGAACAGGCAGATCGGCGGAAATACACTGCTGAGGGGAGCAGCAGGCGAGGCAGGAGAGGTCTGCCCCGCCGGGTGTCGAACTCGCATGGTGCTGCTGACAGCTCCACAGTGCAGCGCTTAACCGCTGCACCACCAGGGAGGCACATGACGTTTCTTTTTTTCACATTTTATATTAATTTTTTTATTTGTATATATATTTTACATCATTGTTCATGTTTGTACAATGCTTGCTTTCTTTTCCCAGGTGTAGTCCCCCTAGAACCACCAGTTCACCGTGCACCATCACCATAGTCCCCTGTGCTCTCCCACCCTCCATGATGTGTTTCTTTATCTCTTCCTGTAGCATCAGCCACTACGTGATTGTCATGTCCCTGACCATCGTGCTGGTGTTGCTCAACGGCCTGGCACAGCTGCTCACAACAAAGCGGCTCCCACTGTACGGCAAACCCAAAAGCCATCTCATATGATGTCGCTAAAGCCAAGGAGTCAGTAAGAAGACGGTACCACAAGTGCGGCTCCTTTAAAGAAGATTGTATGTGCAATTCTGCGGTTACGAGTTGTCTGGAATAAAGAACCTGGCATTTTCTTTAGGAAATAATGCTCATGCATGGAAGAGTGGTTACGTCTGTGGAAAGGATAGTAAAGCATTCTCCATTTTCATTGTTCCCTTTAGCTGGCAGCTCTTCTCGTGGATGCTTCAGAATCCTGTAACAGTCTGGTCCCAACGGTACGGCTTCCGGTACACAAAAAGGAGGATGTGCTAGTGGGGCGAGGGAGGGGGGGCAGTACTGATCAAGGCCCAAATCATCGCTGTGGCTGAACTTGAAGGAAATCACCAGGTGGCACCATAAATATTTATCAGCTCAGCACTGGTTTTGCAAGTAATTCTAACTACTAAATGATGACTCTCAAAAGACCATCAGGGTGTGTTCTTTGGAATTTCCTAAAACTTCGAAAGAGAAAAATGTTTGCAGGTGTTTATCATTATTTTTCAGTGTCTTAGGCTTGTTAGTGCTATTTCCAGGGTTTTCATGGCTGGCCGCTAGATGCAGCTTTCACCGTCACTTTCTTTTTCATTTCTGGATTTTTTTTTAAAGATTTTTTTACTTATGCATACAAAAACTAGGGTGTAGGCCAGAGGTATGGGGGCGAGAGGATGCACCAGAGACAGAGTGGGGAGCAGAACAGGCAGATCTACTGAAATACACTGCTGAGGGGAGCAGCGGGCGAGACAGGAGAGGTCTGCTGCGCCATGTGGGAAGCTCCCTGGCAGGGGATCAAACTCGTGCTGCAGTGACTGCTAATAGCTTCAGAGTGCTGTACCAGAGAGGCCCTCATTTCTGGATTCTAATGGGATTTCTGGAGATAGAAAAGTAGGAGATTCTTGGTATTTATGTCGTCCATGGGGAAAGTTTTCCAAGGATTCGGTTTTTGTTGGAGACTCAATATCTGTCACTCCTCCCCCCATTATTTTATCAGAATAATTTAAATCAATGATCAAACTTACTGACAGTACCATAAGAAATAGTGCTAAAATTCTTTTATTTCTGGTTGTGAGGTTGTAGTCAAAGGGCCTGAAATCCTCTCATCAAAGTTATACTTCCATTTATTTGTAAACTATAGTGGAGAAAATATTTTGAGAGTAATTTATATGGATTTCTCATAAAGCCCTCTTTGCACATCACCGCAGACTGGCCTTTTACCCATTGTGTGCGGGAGATTTTAGCTAATGCTGAACGTCATTGGTCTGAGTCCCAACTTTAGAAAATATATTGCTTTTGAATTAAGCTATAGTGTTACTACTTTACATTAACGATGAGCGAGCCCTGTATCAATTACTGGATTTTTTCAAATTCGCAGATGGAGGACCCATGAACTTTTTTACATAGCTTCAAAGGATTTTTAGTCTGTTTTTATCACAAATCAGAACTGACTTTATAAACACATTTTAACACTGTAGACCTAGTCTTGTCTTTCCCAGATTTCCACACAGAGGAATTTGTGAATATTTTATTATTACATTGTAAAAGGTGCTCAGGGCTTTTTACCTTCATTTTGTTCTTCAGAGCATGTCTGTTTCTTAATGTTGTTTCAAATTAGTGTGAGTTCACAGTGCAGGAACAGATGCTTGCAGCTGCAAGCATGCCCATCTGCTGTGACCAGACCCCTCAGATACACCACAGAATGGAGTTTGCTAGATGGGCCTTTTACTGCACAGCCTACCACATATCTGAGAATATTTTTTAAAGTGCATACTTTTATATTGAATAACAGGAAAATAGGAAGATTTATGTTAAATCCTATTTAACTTATTTAACTTCGGTTTGAGGCATTTACTTTGTTTTTCTAACTGAAGAGCAGATTCCCAAATCAAAAAAGATTTATTTATTTACACATACAAGCTGGGGTATAGGCCAGAGGCGTGGGGTGGCGAGAGGGTTCACCAGAGACAGAGTGGGGAGCAGAACAGGCAGATGAGAAATACACTGCTGAGGGGAGTAGCGGGCGAGGCAGGAGAGGTCTGCCGCACCATGTGGGATTCTCCGTGATTGGGTGTCGAACTCGCTTCGCATGCTGCTGACAGCTCCACAGTGCAACCGCTGCGCCACCAGGGAGGCCCCTGTTGATTAATGTTACTGAAAGAAGGAAGTAGGCCTATCGAGTTGAGAAGATACTGGACAACATGCTATGTGGACCATAAATCTTGGAGGAAACTGAGGATTTAGGGAGCTGTCATCTGTCCATAATTTACCAACAGTTTTATGCTTTGTAGTAACTTAAAGTACAGTATTCAGAAGACATTATAAATGTTAGTATGTTTTCACAATAATGCCCACAAAACTATTAATAATATTAAAGTAAAATATTAATAATAAATAAAAATATTAATAAAACTGAGCTACTCGTCACATGATATTTTCTTGTGAAAATATTCTAAATTGTAGCCAGCTCAGATGTCAGAACATGTGTGTTCCTTACCCATCCTCCTTCACTTGAGTAGTAGACTAGGGGCTCTTTCACCCCTGACCTTTTGGTTACATATCTATTATGCTCAGAGGAACTGGGGTCAGCTCTTCTGGGGGAAAACTAGTTGAGCCCCCCTATGTACACCAGTTGCTTCTGGTTGGGGTGTTGAAGAGAATGGGCTGAGCCATCTCAGTCATTTGGAGAAGGCTCTTTTAAAAGACTGGAGTTAGATAACTTAGCAATGTTTCACCTCCTCAGAGTTGTTCTTTTTGCTCTGTCTCTTTATTCTCTTTGAAATGCTCACACGTGGCATCATCAGGGTGGGTGCTGGCAGTGCTGGGGTGACGTCTGCAGCCTCCCCATTTCTACATTAGCATCATTGGGGTTAAAAACATCTGTGGGATTTCTGTGCTTAATACTCATTCTGTAAAAAGATCAGTTGAGAAGTGATATGTCACTTATTTCCTTAGAGATCCTAGAACACATCAGAATTGTTGCTCAACTTGCCACAATTAAAACTAGTATTCCTTTGCCACATAGCAGCATTTCTCAAAGACTGTCCCTTAGAACATCACTTCCTTAGGATAAACAGAGATGTCATCATAAAAAGGGACAAATGTACTTGAGAAACACCTAGTCAGAGTTAAATGGGTGTGTTTGTTGACTTGGTAGTGCATTGGGAAAGGAGGGTTCCAAATTTCCACTTGCTTGACTGCAATACTTTGCTAGGGAGTCTCCCTCTGGACTGCTAAACATACTTCAGGACCCCACCACCACCATCACTTACTTTTGCACCAAAACCTCAACTTGTCACACTGTTCTTAAAAAAATAGACATTTTGTGTTAATTGAATCTCTTTCTGAGAATTGGAAAACCATTTTATTCCCCTTAATGTGGGAACATTTTTAAATGTACTAACAATTTTACCTGCCTCTGTAAACCAATCATCTTTCAGTCATCTGTTTCCATCCACTTTTGTGCCGGGGAGGGCCAGTGCCCGTGGGTGGTGCTGTCTGTGTGGCATTGCCACCCTCACTGCAGGCTGGCAGGATCCAGGTGCTTCTTGGTGACTCCTCTCTCCCCACAGTTGGTTGGTTTGGGGGTGCACATCTGACCCAAGGTGGGCCAAATCTGTTATCTACAAGACTTTCAAACTAGAGCAGAATATTTCTTTTTTTTTGTAAGATTTATTTATTTACGGCCTCCCTGGTGGCGCAACGGGTTGAGCGCAGCACTGTGAAGCTATCCAGAGCCACTGAAGCACGAGTTCCATCCCCGGCCAGGAAGATTCCCACATGGCACAGCAGACCTCTCCTGTCTCACCCACTGCTCCCCTCAGCAGTGTACTTCAGTCGATCTGCCTGTTCTGCTCCCTGCTCTGTCTCTGGTGAATCCTCTCACCACCTCTGGCCTACACCCCAGCTTATATGCATAAATAAATACCACACCTCTGGCCTACACCCCAGCTTGTATGCATAAATTACTTTTCTTAAGATTGATTTATTTATGCATACAAGCTGGGGTATAGGCCAGAGGTGTGGGAGGTGAGAGGATTCACAAGAGACAGAGCGGGGAGCAGAATAGGCAGAGCGACTGAAATACACTGCTGAGGGGAACAGCGGGTGAAGCAGAAGAGGTCTGCTGCACCATGTGGGAAGCTCCCTGGCCAGGGATGGAACTCGTGCTGCAGTGGCTCTGAATAGCTTCATAAGTTGAGGCTCAACCTGTTACGCCACCAGGGAGGCCCTAGAACAGGTTATTTCTAAGATGTTGAGGAGCTGTGGCTCACAAGTTTAAGTGAGTTCCTCCTGTAATGTTCCATCACAAACTTATCCAGTAAAAATAATTAATTTTTCTGGTGTTCCTAAGAACACAATGGATAATGACAAGTCCAATGCTCCACTTCAAATCTTTGCTTTTGTTTTTCACTTCGTGCTTTCCACGTTGGAATCTTTGGGGCAGAATTCATTGTTCAGTGAAAAATAGTCCACACTTCTTCACCCTGATCCACCTAGTATGACTTTCGTACCTAATATTACAAAATGTTTAAGTACCCTGATTTAGTGCTAAGTAGCGAAAGCAGTAAATTGAGAATATTAGCAGTAAATTAAGAATATAGCCTCCATCTCCAAAAAATGCAAAGCACTCTTAAATAATCATTTCCTCCTGTATGAAAGAAAAATTCTCTGAAAGATGCTACTAGATAAATGTAACATTTATTGGGAACCTGTCCTGGTCATGCCATATGACAGGTGCTTAACATTCATTACCTCATCTAATTGGATGATTATAGCCACTTGGACAGGTCAAGCCTCAGTGAGCCTCCCATTCAGGAAGTCTTAGACTCTGCTAAAGTTTGCTTTTAGGTAAAGCAACAAATAAGCAATGGAAAGATAATAGCGAGAAAGGGGGGAAAAACAAAGCAAGTTTTCAGTCCCTCCAGTCTCTCTAGCTCATCTTGGCAACCCCAAAGATTAGGTGAGACTTTACCACGTGATAAGGGGAACACAATGACATTAGATCTGACTCTGGCCCTCAAGAAACTTGTAGTCCAAACCAGGAGACAGAGCCCTTACATCTGTTGGTTACAAGCATACACCCTAGAATCACAGACCCACATGGACTGTGCCTCTCTTTAGCACAGTGTGTGGCCCGGACAAATCGCAGTCTCATTCGCAAAGCAAGCACAGAGACAGCACATAACATGCTTGCTCATAACGTGGTCTCATTGCCCTTATAACGAAATGAAGTTGAATCATTAAACCTATTAAATTATTTGTGAGCTGGCTTTACTTCTCAATGAGCTCCTAGTGCCTCACATAAAGTTCATATATGGATGAAAGTTAAGTAAAGATTGCATCCAATAGCCGCCCTGTGCGTGATACATGCAATAAATGATTAAAGACCCACAGGAAAACGGTGTGCAGAGAAGTAGGGCAATTAAGACAGGCCTTTTGAGTTCAAGAAAGCACAGTTCTACAATGAAATATTTGTGAACAACAGAAAGTCCAATGGATCTGTAGATCTCAACTTCTATTCGGTAGAGGATTTAATCCCACAGATCAGATATTTATCACAGTTCACACCTGAGGCCTCACTATGTGCCACGCTCTCTGCTAAATACTAGAGAAGAATGAGTAGATCTAACCTTACATCATACATTACAGAGGAGGAAACTGAGACTTAGGTTACTGGCCCACGTCAACCATCCACGAAGTGGTTGAGATTTTTATTTCAAACAGGCCAATGTGAGCAGCCTTTCAAACGGAGACTCTCCATCCACCTCTTCACAGACCAAGTGATTTCATGCAGACAAGTCACACTATACGGGGCCATTTGTGGTTGCTCGGCATTCAGACCCACTTCCTCTTTGGCGCACACTCTGAATGAGTTATGGGCCCAGTTCCAACCTGTGCATGTCCTACATCAATGAACAATTCCCAGACACCAGCGGAGGTCAATTTCCAAGGTTAAGGCCTGGGTCTCCCAAGACTTCACTTCAGAGACCATTTGTAAGCCCAGCTCTTACCTGCACTTCTGACCAACCGGTTAAAAATCAGAAAACCACAACCCCTTTCTCGCACAATTAATTTGCTAGAGTGACTCACAGAACTCAGGAAACCTGCTTACTCATTAGATCTGAACACAGAGGGCATTAAAGAATATGAATGGATAGTCAGGTGAAGAGACAGATGGGAGGAGATGACCAAGATCCTCAGTAACAGGATCTTCAAATGTAGATGCCACCTAGAAAACAAAACAAAAAACTGCCTTTCGGTTAGGGGGGCTACCAGACATAGCAGTAGTGATCCATCCACCTTGGCGAGCATAGAGGGGTCCCCTGGATCCTTTACTATCCCCTCACCCCTAGGCTCACTCTGCTCCTTCCCAACTCAGGCTTTTGCACCTGCGGATCCTGGTTCCTCTTCCTGGAGAGCCCTTCCAGGTCTTGGCAAGCCAGGCTCATCCTCAGCACCCAGGTCAGCTCACCTCCTCGGAGGGTGCCCCAACCAGTGTCCCAAAGCCAGGGCAGGACCGTGCACACAGTAGGGGCTCAATGAAAGAGCCTCTGCCCAGGCATGCGTCTGCAGCGTGGCCCCTCTCCTTCACCTTAGGGAAAAAGGATGCTGGTCAGGAGACCCTACCGGCTCTCAAGTCCTTCTGGGGCGACAGGAGCAGGTAGCCTCCGTTTGCATAATTTGCATATATTTCCATTTATTTGAAGGCTTTCTGGAAGGGATCTCAGCCTGGATTTCCCCTTTCCCACTAGGTTTTCCAGAAGGCAGCGCGGACGGGTCCGGAAAAATGGTGGAAGGAGGAAGTCGGGGTCCTCTCCATGCCCCTGGCTCAGGGAAGGGTGCGCGCTGGGGCAACAGGCGCGCGTGAGGCATCCGCGATGTCGCAGCCCCGCGGGAGCGAGAGCGCGCGGGGAGGGAGCGGAAGACCGCCCCGGGGGCCCGCGGGGGTGTCTGGGGGACGTAGGACCGGGGTGGGTGTCGTTTAGAGGCCACCAGGAGGCGGCAGAGGCTGAGAAGGACGCCAGGGCTCAGGCTTGTACCCCGAGGCTTCCTGACGCCCTAGTATGGAGGAGGGGGCGTCCTTTCCCAGGACTCAAACCCACAGCCTCCAGAGACCCAAGTCCCTCTGAGCCCACCAGCGAAGGACCCCAAGGTGCCAGTGCCTGTGTCATTTGGCGGGATGACTCCCCAAAACTCGGTTTCTGTGTTTGTGTGATAAGGACACACCAGACGCTACCCTCCCAGAGTGTCCTTTCGCGGACGGGTTTCACGGCCAATGACACGCACCCCCGTCTATGACTTCCATTGTAGGGTCCCAGATGGAACTCTCATTCGGCATCTCCCAGAGACAGAAGGGGACAGGTGTGTGTCTCCCTGCCTTCGTATACCTCCTCCCATCCTGCCTCCTCAGCCCGCAGCTCCCTCACCTGGCCCGGACTAGCTGCCACCTACACCTCCTGGGGGACATTGAGGCAGGGCCACCGCCTGCATTTGGAGGCTGGGACTACAGGGTCTTCACCCACCGCTGCTGGTGTCCACTGACCACGGGTCGGGCTGGCCGCGGGCAAGCTGTGCAGTGCCCAGCAATTCTTCATCTGACCCGCACCTGGGTCCCTCGGCCTGTCGCTGGCCACCAGCCTCTTGTCACGGGTGTTGTGCTGGGCTCCCCAGAGTTCACAAACTCCTCTGCATGTGCCTGGGCTGCTGCTCAAGGCCCTGCTCACCGTCCAGCTCCTTCTCCTGGTTTGGGTGGGAGGGGCTGACTGGCACCTGCCAGCTAAGGGCCTTAATACGGGATACACTGGGCACTGTTCTATGAGGAGCCCTCATCTGATGACTGACAGGTAAGCTGATTTTGTGACCGTCTTAGAAGTCACCTTGTCCATCCCTCTTCTCTATAACCCACTGCGAGGAAAAAGGACGAGCCCATTAGCCAAGTCCATTCAGGACACACGTGCATCATTTAGGCTATGTCGTCTTCAGGACAGCCCTGTACCTCAAAGTGCCTGTCCTATTTTGCAGAGGCAGACACTGAGACACCCCATGTACACTTCTCTACTCTCCTCAGCCCCCAAAGATGTCATCATTCCTGGAGGATTGGGGGTGGGGTGGGGGTGGGGGGTTGGGGTGTGGGGTCATGTGGTGCTGTCCCCGGTGCTGAAATGTCTTCCTTCAAGGCCAGACCCGCTGGGAGAATCCTGACGCCCATGGAGAAGTGGGAAAAGATAAAGAGAAGTCACCTCACCAAATGCCTCCATTTTTCTCTGCCCCTCAGACCCCACCAATCTGGATCCTTGACTGCTGTGGTGGGACCCCAAATGGCAGACAGCATTGGTGTCCCCCAAGGCAGAAACGGCCACCCTGGATGACAACTTGGTGAAGGTCAGTCTAGGAGCTGGTCTCCTGGGGCCAGGAGAGGGACAGCGGCTTTCGGTGCTCTGGGTGTGACCATATCCGAGAGGAGGGATGTGAGTCTCCTTGCCTCCCCTGGAAAATCTCAGTTGGGAGCTGACGTGTCTTTAACTCTTTTCATTATCCTCTTTAATAGAAGGAAGCAGAATTTAATACTGTTCATTTTCATCAATTCTGTTTTTATAATTACTTCCAAGTTATGGTAGGTAAAACTGATTTTCTTGTAAAGTGTTGTGACGAAATCTTTTGTAAAAATAAGAGCACTTAAATCAATAGTGAAGCATCATCCTGTGGTCCCGAATGAAGTGCTCTTTGCTCATCTGGCAGTTGGGGCTCCTGTGTGGAGCTCAGTAAGGGGTCCCTCAAATACATGTCCACCAGGAACACAGAAATTAAGCTTATTTGAAAATAGGGTCCTGGGCCTCCCTGGTGGCACAGCGGGTTAAGCTCAGCGCTGTGTTAAGCTCAGCTCAGCGGTGGCGTGAGTTCAATGCCCGGCCGGGGAGATTCCCACATGGCACAGCAGACCTCCCCTGCCTCACCCGCTGCTCCCCTTAGCCATGCATTTCGGTCTATCTGTCTGTTCTGCTCCCCACTCTGTCTCTGGTGAACCCTCTCACGGCCCCACACCTCTGGTCTGCACCCCAGCTTGTATGCATAAATAAGTAAATCTTTAAAAAAAAGAAAAGAAAAGAAAATAGGGTCCTGGCTGGTGTTAAATTAAATGGATTAGGGCCTTTGATTCCAATGTTTGTGTCCTTTAAGAAGAAGAAAAAAGGGCCTCTTGGGTGGCGCAGCAGTTAAGCGCTGCGCTGTGGAGCTGTCGGCAGCGGCCCACGAGTTCAACGCCCAGCTGGGAGAATCCCACATGGTACTGCAGACCTCTCCTGCCTCGCCTGCTGCTCCCCTCAGCAGTGTATTTCTGATCTGCCTGTTCTGCTCCCCACTCTGTCTCTGGCGGACCCTCTCGCCGCCCCTCGCCTCTGGCCTGTACCCCAGCGTGTATGTATTAATAAAAAAAAAAAAGAAGAAGAAGAAAAAAGACACCCCGGGACACGGCCCTGTGGGCAAGAAACAGCGACCAGAGGGGTGCTGCCCCCAGTCAAGGAATATAGAGGACAGCTGCTGCCCCCTCCAGAGGCCAGAGAGAGGCCTGGAAGGGCGTCTCTCATTCTGCCTTCCAAGAGAGCACACCCAAAAGTTTGGTTTTGGACTCCTGGACCCCAGAACTGAGAGAATGCATTCTGTTGTTCTAAGTTGCAGAAGTAACAAAGCGAACACATCCCTCTGGGTCTGGCCTTTACTCTGCCCTCAGAGACCAATCCAGTGTGCAGACTGTTTAGGGACACCTTTAGATTTGGAGGTAAAAGTGACCACCACAAATTTTTAATCAATGACCAAGTAGGGTGAGAAACATCATTTCTTGCTCAAGTCAAACCCAGCTGGGGATAGGAAGAGGCTCCAGGGGCAGGTAGAGGGAGCGCCTAAGGTGTCCTCCCTTCCTCTCTCCTACTTTGACCCCGTTCAAGCTGCTGTTTTAGAGACCTAACAGTGGTGCTGAATGTATCAGTAGTTCTTTCCTTCTGGTGCTGAGCAGATTCCAGGAATCATACTTTATTTGTTCTTTGTGTCTGGCTTCTGTCTTTTAGCATAACTTCCTCAAGGTTCATCCATGCTGCAGCATGTGTGAGAATTTCCTTCTTTTTCTAGGCTGAATATTATTCCATTATATGGTGTACCCCATTTTATTTATTCATTCGTCAATGGACATTTACATTGTTGCTACCATTTGGTTATTATGACAATACTGTGAAAATTAATGTAAAAATATATGTTCGATATTTGCTTTCAGTTCTTCTGGGCTTATACTTGTTAAGTGGGACTGCTGGGCCATAGAGTAATTGAATATTAGATTTTAGGAACTACCATATTGTTTTCCACAGAGGCTGTATCATTTTACCTTCCCACCAGCAATACACAAGTTTCAGTCCTCTACATCCTCACCAATACTAGTTATTTTCTGATTTTTTAGGACAGTGGATATGAGAGAATTTCATTGTGGTTTCGATTTGCATTGTCCTAATGCTTAGTAATGTTGAGCTTCACTTCACATGCTTGCTGGCTGTTTGTGTATTTTTCTCAAAGAACTGTCTATTAAAGTTCTTTCCCTGTTTTTTAAAATTTCATTGTTCCTTTTGTTGTTATTGAGTTTTAAAAACACATTTATTCTGGATATGAACCCTTTTCAGCTACATGATTGGCAAATATTTTCTTCCACTGCGTTGGTGACCTTTTTACTGTGCGGATAATGTCCTTTGATGGACATTAGCCTTAAATTTTCATGAAGTCCAATACATTTTTTCTTTTGTTCCCTGTGCTTTTCGTGACATATCTAAGAAACCTTTGTCAAATCCAATGTTATAATTTTTTTCCTCTGTTTTTTCTTCTTTGAGTTTAACAGCTTTAGCTCCAGTATTTAGGTTTTGGATGCCTAAGTCAGTATTTACATATGGTATAAGGCAAAGGCCGACTTCATTCTACTGTTTGTGGATATCTAGTGGTTTTTTTTTTGTTTGTTTTTTTAAGATTTATTTATTTTTACAAGCTGGGGTACAGGCCAGAGGCATGGGGCAGCGAGAGGGTTCACCAGAGACAGAGAGGGGAGCAGAACAGGCAGATCAGAAATACACTGCTGAGGGGAGCAGCGGGCGAGGCAGGAGAGGTCTGCCGCACCATGTGGGATTCTCCCCGCCTGGGCATCGAACTCGCATCGCGAGCTGCCGACAGCTCCACAGCGCAGCGCTCAACAGCTGCACCACCAGGGAGGCCCGGATATCTAGTTTTTCTTGCACCATTTGCTGAAAAGCCAAATCATCAGCAACCTGTTGTAAACCCCTCCTCCCCAAATGTATCAGTTTCCTAGGGCTGCCATAACAAGTCATCACAAACTGGTAGCATCAAATAATAGGAGAGTTATGGCGGCCAGAACTCCTAAATCGGGGTGTTGGCAGGGTCAGGCTCCTACTGAAGGCTCTGAAGGAAGATACTTCCTTGCCTCTTCCATTTTCTGGTGTCTCCAGGCATTCCTTGGCTTATGGTTACATAACTCCAATCTCTGTTCCATCTTGACGTGGACTTCTCCTCCTTTTGTCTTCTCTTGCATTATAATGGATAGTTGTCATTGAATTTATGGCCCACCTGGGTAATCCAGCAACTCCCATCCCAAGGTTCTTAACTATATAATACATTTGAGAAGGTGATCTTTACAGAATCATCAGCTTCTTCCCTGACTGAATCATAGCACTTGCATGACTAACTCATACAATTTACTGGGTCACGAATTTGAGTACCATAGTTCACCCTGATATATGTAAATATAAAAACAGCAGCACATAAGCCTGAAGGTGCAGTGAATTACTCCTTAATGTCAAGATTGCTGATGATTTGGCTTTCTGGAACATTCTTGCTATAATTCTTTGGAAGGAACAAAGAGATTCTGAGAGTTTCCTTTTATCTTTGATATTTTAGGTATTTGTGTGTCTGGACAAAATTGAAACCAGAAAGCTGAAAGCTTGTGATAAGCCCTGTTGCCTTTTAAACGATTGCTCTCTGTGGCTTGTGTGGGAGAGTCCCACCCACAGTCTCTCTGTGACCTAATCCAGAATTCAAGAGGGAATTTTCCCACAGGAGCCCAGCACACCAGCCCTCTCTGTCTCGATCTGGGTTTGGTGTGAATTAGACAGGCCACCACAGGCCCTGTCGGGCTGGACGCCATCACAAGAGCATTCCCCTCACCTCAGAGTAAAGCCTTTGAGTAGCATTTCCTTTGTTAAGCCACGAGTCTTGTGTGATGTTAACTGACATTCTGATTTATAAGCTCTTATCTTGTGTCAGTCTGCTGGCTGGAGCTGCTGTTCTTAATGCTGCCAGGACCTCGGAGGCCGGCCCAATGCATTGGTCCTGAGATGAGAGAATAATGAGGTGACGGTGTCAGCCATTCTCTGTCCTCTGCATTTGTGAGCTTAGATTGTCAGAGGCCCAGTGTTGCCCTTGTTTTACCTGGTGGACCTGCTCCTCCAGGAGGCTGATGCCATCAAGGAGAAATCCGGTGAGGCCTGGACCTGGTGTGATGAGCTGGGCTCAGCACACTGGACGCTTTGCTGTTAATCCAGATGCGAGTGAGTCCCGCCACAGCATGAAAGGAAGTTGGACGAAAGGTTGCTAGGTACCTTCTCCTACAAATATCTTCCTTCTACTCCTTTCTCATTCCTAGTTTCCTTCCTTATCTTCCAGCTTTTACTGTTGCTTTTCTAAGTGGCAATAGAAGGCTCTGGACTTGCTCTGGGCTGAATCCCTGTGCCACAGATTTCATTTCCTCCCAGTTTTCCAGATTTAGGCATTTCTCTGGTGGCCGGCAGAGCAGCTGTGCTTCCTTCAAGGAAGACAAGGAGTCACCTACTTTCATGCACGTGTCTACCCTGATAGTCTTGCCCCTTAGTGTAAATGCGACATACAAGCACTCCCCCCACCCCTTGAGTGTGCTCAGGACCTGTCAGTATTGTAGGATACCTGTTCCCTTAAGTTACATCGTAAAAGACCCCACCATAGCGGACTGGAGGAGATTCTTCTGTTGCCTTTGAAAGAAATGCGCTGCCAACTTGCAAGGTGGGTAGAGCCTCAGGGGAGGCTCTAGGACTGAGAGGACTCCTGGCTGACGTCTGGCAGGAAAAGCAGAACTCGGTTCTTCAACTGCACAAACTGAATTCTGCCAATGAGCTGAGTGAAGCTGGAAGGGGCCCTTGCTGGATGAGAAGGCAGCATAGCTTACTCTTATTTCAGCCTTGGGAGGCCCTGAGCAATCTGCCGCACCCAGACTTTTGACCTACAGAGACAGTGAAGGAAGAGAGAGCAGAGGTTTTTAACTGCTAAGTTTATGGTAATTTGTTGTGCAGCAACAGAAAATGCCATCTGATGACAGTCACCAATAAAAAGTTGGCTTCATTTTCTTCACAAGAATCCTGGGATAGTAATTTGCTCAAGAGCGGTGGATGGGCAGGCTTGCTGGTCAACCTCCTATCACGTCAGGCCTTCCCAATCTTCTTCTTCAGTAACGTGCCCTACTGTGTGTGCAGGCAACCCCTGACTCTCTTCAGGAACGCCCAGTGGGACTGCATAGTGATGTTACTCTGGCTACTGCTAGTGCCTTGAGGAACAAGCTGTCTTTTGCCTCTGACCCAAAAGTCCTATGTCTGTGAAACTGTGACAAGATACCTTGTTGGCAAGCAGAGTGACATCTCAAACCCTTCACAGGCCCTGGCTTGACATATATCACAGTTTGTTTATTTATCCATCTTTTAACCCATCTTGGGTTGATTCCTGTTGTAGGTTATTATAATTAAAACTGCTATAAACATCTGTGTCAAGTCCTTGCCTGAACACGTCCCCTTTTCTCTTGAATAATCTACCTAGGAGTGGAATGGCTGGTTCATGTAGTAGGTGCATGTTAATTTTTCAAAAGAACTTTCCAAATTGTATTCCAAAAGATTTGTAATGTTTTTTATTCCCACCAAAGGAAGACGAGCGTCCCAGTTCCCCTGTATCTTATCAATGCTTCACATGGACAGTCTTAATTAATTTTAGTCACTCAAATAGGTGTGTAGTGGTATCTCATAGTGGTTTAAATTTATATTTCCCTAATGACTAGTGTGCTAATATGCTAATGTCCATATGTCTTTTGGTGCAGTGTCTAGTCAAATCTTTTGCCCATTAAAAAAATTGCTGCTTGAAAGTCCTTATCTGCTAAATTCATCATCTCTGTCATTTCTAGGCCTTTCAATGGGCTGTTTTCTCCTGGTTATGGATCATATCTTGCTGTGCCTTCACATGTCTGCAGATGATATATTGTATACTACAAATTATGAATGCCACATAGTTGAATGTCCAGATTTTGTTATCTTCTTTAATCGAGCACTGAATGTTGTTCTGGCTGGCAGTTAATCTCAGATCATCTTGATATTTTCAAGCGCTGGTTGAGAGCTTCACTAGGGCGGGTCTAGAGCAGCTTTTCTGGAGTCTCATTGAGTGCCTGAGCTCAGTGACATTTCTCCATCCTGCCCCGCCAGTCCTTGAAACTCTAAGACCTCTTTGGGCTCAGTAGCTGTTCCACGCTCCATTCTCCAGTGTTCTTTGGTCAGCCTCTTGGGATCCTGAACTATGAATGAGTCACTTGCTATTTAGCCAAAGTCTTATGGGGACCCCCTAACCACAAATATCTGGACCTCCTCCTCTGCACAGTTCTGTTCACTGGGGTAATTTACCCTGCACATTGCAGCTGTCTCAGGAGTCGAAATTTCCAAGTTCTGTCTCTTCAGCTGGGCAAGACCACTGCATTGTGCTTGACTTGATCCCTGTGCTACAATTTGGAAAGTGCCTTGTTACAGTGACTTCCTGCAGGGTGGCTAGTCTACGACCAGTTAATCTGCCATAACTGGAAGCAGAACCCCAAACTTGCTGTAATAGGGACTTTCCTTTTGAAAAGCAGGTCAATTCAGATGCTTCCTTGAAGAAGGGATGGCTGGGGTGATATGTGACAAGATATGGGTCCCCTGGCCTCCTAAAGGGGCCACTTTTGGTCTCCCACTGGTTCCTCTGGTATAAAGGAAAAAAGTCATTAGGATGTTTTGATTTGGTTTTGGTTTTCAACAACCTCACAAAACTAAAACGTATCTAGAGTTAGCTAGCTCCTGGTAAGTCTCCCTAATGCTTTACTTTTGTGATGTGAATTTTTAAAAAATCTGTTTTGTTAGTCTAAAAAGTAAAAACCTCAATTTTGTTAATGAAATGCTTTGAAGGAACATTAAAGTTTGAAAATGATGTCCATCTCTGGCCAAAAGCAGATTCTAGCTTTCACAAAACTCTACAGGCATCAGCTACATAGACTCAAATTTGTGTGGGGGGTAAAGGGACCTAAGAGACAGGGTTTAGATGGTCACTCTGCCTTTTATAACTGTCCACCTAAGGGCAGGTCCTTGACACCTCTGGACAGTGTGTATGTGAGAAGGAGAGAGAGAAGAAGAGAGAAAGACAGAATTTCTTCTGGCCACCTAAAAATTCAGGAGGTAATTAAAAAGGCAAAGCATCTACTTGTGATCAAAGAATTGCAATTTAGGGTCCCCAGATTCAGGTAGAAACCTAGAAAAGTAAGAAATGTCTAATCAGAGGAAAAGAAGAAGATGAAATAAATGGCTCAAAAGTTGATTAATGTTAACGAGCTTAGGCTATTTTTGTGCATAATTGATTACCAATTCTCTGGCAAAAAGTCCATGCTCATCAGTTCTCACCATCTGGATGACTTCGTAAACAATGCTTGCTGGATGGCTTCTTAAAACAATTGCTTTTTGGCCCCATCCAAAGCTCTTGACTCAGTTCAAAGGTCTGTGACTTGGCTTAAAACGAGATAGGTAATGCAATTTCTCTGTAATGGCTCCCCAGTTCCATTTTAAAAATGTCTTCACAGATGTCAACTTTTCATTCTGTAAAGGATGTGAGACCAACTCATTTCTGGCTTCAGGACAACAAGTAGAAAGCTTAGTTCCATGCTTATGATTTCGGTATCAGTCCAGAAGAGCTGGCTTAGCATCTTGGCCCTGCTGCTCACATCTTTGAGGTCTTGGGACAAAGTCCTGTGCCTTCTAGGGTCCTCAGCTTCTCATCTTAAAAACTGCAACAATGTGGACCTCCCTGGTAGTGCAATGGGTTAAGCGCAGCACTATGAAGCTATCCAGAGCCACTGCAGCACGAGTTTGATACCCGGCCAGGGAGATTCCCATATGGTGCGGCAGACCTCTCCTGGCTTGCCTGCTGCTCCCCTCAGCAGTGTATTTCTGTCGATCTGCCTGTTCTGCTCCCCACTCTGTCTCCGGTGAATCCTCTCACCAACCTGCACCTCTGGTTCTACACCCCAGCTTGTATGCATAAATAAATAAATAAATCTTTTTTTTAAAAAAGACTGCAACAATGTGAAGGTTATTATGAGAATAAACGGTATAATAAACATGTGCTCAGGTAGACACCCGCGATGAGCCACAAAAAAATGAATGCCCTAGAGAAATTGGTGGTCAGTCAAGTCTCCAAACCTCCGGGTACAGAGTGTGATCAATTCGGGCTGATAACTGCGGGTAGCCTGTGGCTGCAAATCTTAAATGGGGAAAGAGTAATTTGAAGCACTTAAATAGTGAAGAAGGCAGTGATTTTTACATGTGCATGGATCAAATAGAATTGTTCCACTGAATGTGCATAAATGATCCCCTCGGGACCCGCAAATGCAGCCAACAGCTGTTGTGATTTCCAGCTTCAACCCGATCTCGCCCACTCCCAGCTTCTGCTCCACCAGACCAGCTAGAGGACTCTCATGCCTTTGTTCAGCTTGCTTTGAGGGAAGCAGGGATCTGCTCTGCCTTTCCAGTTCTCAGTGATTCCTCTGTTCTTGACTTCATCCCTCCAGCCCATTACCTTCCAGAGCTGGTTCCTTGAGCTCTGACCTACTGCCAGCACCTCTGATTGTGCTTTCTCAAGGTGGGGAGGAAAAGGGCGGGAAATAAATTGAACTCTTGGGCAGACACTATTGGTAGAAAACCTAACACCCATTGCCTTTTTCTCTTTTCACTCTCTGGACCTCAGTTTTGTTCAACGTGCCCCTAAGGCAATATTGATTATCAACAGCAGCTAACGTCTAAAAATGGGAAAAACCTTAAGTGCCTCCAATACCACCAACTGAAATGTCAAACCTAAATCTCACCCAGCTTCTAGATCCAACTACCAATTCAGAGGAGATACAGAGGGCAGGAAAACACAGAGACATCACAGAGAAGTGAGGAAATTCGGGCTGAGGGAAATGTGATAGGACAAATAACCTACCTCCCCAAACAAATACACTGCAGGGGAAAAGTAAAGGAAATCTGTAGATTAAAAATATACTTAAGGAGCATATCAGTTAATCATAACTTTCTTTCAATTTAATTTGAACCAACTATAAAGATGAACTTAAAGCATCCTAGAAGTTTGAACACCACACATCTGATACTAAGGAATAATTTATTTTTTTCTGAAGCATGATAGTGGCATGAAGAGAAACCTCATAATTTAGAAAAACATTCTAAAGTATTTATAGATAATGTGATATGTTATCTAGAATTTTCTTCAAAAAATGCAGAGAGGAGAAAGGCAGTAGAATATCACTGGACAAGATGGCTAGGGAATAAGCAAGCATCTTGAAGATGGAGAGTTCAGTTGGAGATGCTTTTAGTTTGGATGTAATGAGATATGTTTATATGAGGTTAATTTTTTTTTAAGTTTCTTCTATGTGTGGTTATTTCTTTTTTTTAATATTTATTTATTTTTGCATACAAGCTGGGGTGCAGGCCAGAAGTGCGGGGCAGTAAGAGGGTTCACCAGAGACACAGTGGGGAGCAGAACAGACAGGTCGACGGAAATACACTGCTGAGGGGAGCAGTGGGTGAGGCAGGAGAAGTCTGCTGCGCCCCATGTGGGAATCTCCCTGGCCAGGCATCAAACTTGCACTGCTGCAGCCATTGACAGCTCCACAGCGCAGCGCTTAACCTGCTGTGCCACCAGGGAGGCCCAATGTGTGGTTATTTCTATTCCTCTAGAAAAGCGATGGATTTGAGCATAGTTCCTACTGCGTAGTGTGGGGACATCACTGGCATCACATCCCAAAGCTGGTGGCGAAACTGGATCATGATCTCAACGTGTCTGTTCTGTGGTGCCCAGCAAGAGAGGTACGTGTGGGTGAAAGAAACAAACTTGAAGACTGGCCTGTGGAAAATTCTCTTATCAGACGTGAAAAACAGCAGTAATTTCGGTAAAATTTAATTCTTTGATACCGTATCAAAATGGAAGTTCTCTTCTATCAGGAACACAAGAGAATGCAATTATGCATGTGTATATATATATATATATATATATATATATACACATACATCTTTACATATACATACATATACATATCTTTTTAAAAATAAAAATCATTTGAAATAAAACTTAGAAGATTTTTGTGTTTGTGGTGCTCAAACTCCTATCAGGACTATGAACAGCAAGCAAGTCTGTATGTGAAGATACCAATTTTATGCGGAGAAACTAAAATAATTTTAAAACTGTGATCAATCATGCTAGAAGGAAGACTAATTATTTTTCCATTTTCTCTGTAGAAAATAATAGTACAAAATAATTACAATATGAAGAGCTGATCAAAAAGAATGCAAACAAAAAACATTGGGATGAAAGTATTACAGGGGAGTATCAGGCAGTAAATAATTTAAAATATTGTGCCACTTACTGTATTTGTCAGATTACAAAAATTGCAATTTAGTGTGTGATCTCTCTTCCCAGCCTAAGCATATATTCACTTTAATATTTAATTGGTATTTGTAGTTTTCTGTTCTTTCCTTTCAGATCTCTCTGTCCACCTCCCTTCTCCCCCCCAACACACCCATAAATTGTTTGGGCGCCAGCTAAACTGTGAGCAAGTCCGTGCTCCCTGGCCACTCCTGCTTACTTTCCGTCACTGATTCTTCCTTTACTCCCTGAAATCCAGACTTCGGGGTGCCCAGAGATCAGTTCTCAGTCTCCTCGCCATCTGAATTCCCTACAATACCGGCAGTCAGGACTTAGCCAGGAAATAGAGCCGCCCTGAGGATCCTGGACTAACGGATTCTTGGAATAAGACCTGCACTTGTGGGGCCTCCCTGGTGGTGCAACAGATTAAGTCTCAGCACTGCGAAGCTGTCCGCAGCCCCTGCAGCACAAGTTCAATCCCCGGCCAGGGAGCTTCCCACATGGCGCAGCAGACCTCTCCTGTCTCGCCTCCTGCTCCCCTCAGCAGTGGATTTCGGTTGATCTGCCTGTTCCGCTCCCCACTCTGTCTCTGGTAAATCCTCTTCCCCGCAGCACCTCTGGCCTGCACCCCAGCACTGTAGGCATAAATAAATAAATCTTAAAAAAAAAAAAAAAAGACCTGCAGTTGTGGAGGAAACTGGGGAAGGAGCAGGCTAGAGGGAGCTACGGAGATCAACCCTCCCCAGGCCGCAGGCCCACGGTGCCTCCAAAGCCACAGACAGCGCTGGAGCGGGAATGCCCTGGGGACAGGGGACGGCTCTGAAAGGCCACCCCACGCACCCCACACACTGGGGCTGCTGTCGGTCAACAGGGCCAGACGCTGCGGACAGGAGCTGGCAGGGAGCTGGCATCCACCAGCACCTCTGCCCATGTCCCTCAGCGGCCGTCACAGCCCTTGGAGGATAGCGGACCTGCCTCCTTCCGCGTTGTAATTGCCTGCAAATTTCTTTTTGGCTCTTCCTGTGGCCGGATTCCCCCCATTTTCAACGAAACACTCCCTAGGCTAAAAATTAGGAGTAAGTGGGATGAAACTCTAACCATGTTCTCTCTTCCCTCACCCCTTCTCGTCGTGACCCCTTACTGGTTCCACCTGCCTTCCTAGGAGCTGGGGAAGCTGACTCTGTTCGTGCTAGCAGAATTCTCCGTGCTCCTTTGGGGACCACAGAGGCAGCAGGTATGCTGATGGCTGGCAAGTCCCCTGCTGGGGACCTCATCTCTTGTAGCCCGGAGGCCAGCACCTCCTTGGCCCTGGACAGGGGAAGCCCTGCACTGCCCCCACATTTCTTCACCCCTTGCCCCCCCGCCCCGTTATATAATTCCAGCACCCTTGCCATTCAGGAGCCTGGGATTTTGGGGGTGTCTCTCCCACTTACTTCCTCAAAGGTCATCTTGAATAAACTCCTCCATGTGAAGACATTTCACAAGGTTCAGAGTTTGACTTTTGGGCACAAACCAAAGACCCAGCTTAGTCATTTCCAATTGGACCCACACAAAGAGATTCTGGCATGGATTATTCTAAATTACACGGTTCCATACTATGTGCTAGCTAACCTCATTTGGTCTCAGGGCTTTAACTTCCACCCAAATTCTGATGATTCACAAATTTATAATTCCTGTCTGGCCTTCTCTGATCCAGATTTATGTCTTACTCCCTTCTTACATCATCGCTTGGATATTTAATAGACTTCAAATTTCGCACATGTAAAACTGAGCTTTCTTTCCTGAGCCTGTTCTTTCCAGAATCTTCCTCTGAGGAAGAGTCCAGGTGCTCAGGTAAAGAATCACTTTTTATTCCTTTCTCTCCCACCCAATCTCCCTGTCATTTGTTAGGAGATTCCATTGAATATTCCTTCAAAAAATATTCAGTATCTACTACTACTGTGGTAGATTGAAAAATTACTCCTATGGTCTCCTAAAGAGATCCATATCCTAATCCCTAGAATTTGTAAATGTTATCCCATGGGGCTGAAAAGGGAGAGAGGGGTTTTTGTGTGTGTTTGTTTGTTCGCTTTTTTCTTTTTTTAAATTAAGGATCCTGGGCCTCCCTGGTGGTACAAGGGGTTAAGTCTCAGCGCTATGAAGCCATCCGCAGCCACTGCAGCACGAGTTCGATCCCTGTGGTTGTGGGCCCACAGGGCACAGCAGACCTCTCCTGTCTCCCTGCTTCTCCCCTCAGCAGTGTATTCAGTAGATCCGCCTGTTCTGCTCCCCACTCTGTCTCTGGCGAATCCTCTCACACGCACACCCCCCACCACACCTCTGGCTTACACTCCCAACTCTTGTATGCATAAATAAATAAATCTTGTAAACAAAATTAAGGTTTCTGAGGGGGGGATTATTTGGATTATCCAGGTGAAGCTTAATTACAATCCTAATTGTCCTTACCAGGTGGAGGCAGAGGGAGATTTGATAGGCAGCAAGGGGAGGGGGTGGGAAGATGGGGCGGGGAGAGAGCGCAAGATGCTGGCCTGAAGGGTGGAACGATGTGGCCACAAGTCAGGGGTGCTGGCGGCCACCAGCAGCTTCAGCAGGTTTGGAACAGTGCGGAGAGCGCACAGCCTCGCTGGTGGAAGACTTTGACCCTGTGGTCCTGATTGAAGACCTCAATATCCGGCCTTCAGAGCTGAAAGAATACATTTCTGTTTTTTTTTTTAATTTTTAAAAAAGATTTATTTATTTATACATACAAGCTGGGGTACAGGCCAGAGGCGTGGGGCGGCGAGAGGGTTCAACAGAAACAGAGTGGGGAGCAGAACAGGCAGATCAGAAATACGCTGCTGAGGGGAGCAGCAGGCGAGGCAGGAGAGGTCTGCTGCGCCATGTGGGATTCTCCCTGGCTGGACGTCGAACTTGCATCACTGCTGCTGACAGCCTCACAGCGCAGCGCTCAACCGCTGCGCCACCAGGGAAGCCCACATTTCTGTTTTGGAAGCACCATGTTTGTGGTTATTTATTACGACAGCCTCTAGAGACCAATACCAATTTTTATCAGTTTCTCTACAACTACCTTGTTTTAAAGCTCATCTGCCTGGATGATGGCAGCAACTGCCTGTCTGACTGGCCTCCTGCTTCTGTCCTCACCCTATAACCTAGCCTCAACATAGCACCCAGAGCCCAGCTTCAAACATGTAAGTCAGGCCACATCACTTCTTTTCCAAGACCCCCACTTACTTCTCGCCTCACCTAGGAATGCCCACAAATCTCACGCTGGACCACAGAGTGCGTGTGAGGTGGCCCCTTTCTACCCCGTCTGGCTCTACTTCCTACCCCCACTCTAGGGGCCTCAGCTCCTTGATATGCCTCAAGCATCCTGGGTGTATCCTGCCCCCAGTACCTTTGCTCTTGCTCTTCCATCTGCTTAAACTGCTCCCCACTACTTTCCATAGCCACGTGACTTGTTTCTTTACCCGGTAGATGAGACCTTCCCTGAACTCTCGTCAAACACCCATCCTCCCCCTGAGGAGGTATGAACCTATTCCTCTAAATCATATACAGTGTTGTAAACAAGCAAACAACAAACAAAAAAAGACTGAGTTAAGGGATGTCCAGATATTTTTTAAAAAACACTTCCAAATAGCAACCTTTTAACCTCACTTGCATGTTCTAATCCTTTTCCCTTCTTACCTCGTCCATAGTTCATATTAAATTCTGACATATTCCTGCTTAGCTGTTTGATCGACTGCCCTCCTCCACTAGAATGTAAGCTCCATGAGGGCAGGGTTATTTGGGGTTTCATTGCCCACAGTTATATCCCCAATGCCTACAAAGGGTTATGGTACATAATGGATGTTGAATATTTGTGCAGGAATAAATTATCCAAGATTGCCAAGTTAGCTTTATGTTACAAACATTTTACTCTATTGAAAGGTCGTGCAATGAATTGTAATAAGCAAAACTCACTTCTTCGTTTTATTAATATTCTCTGGAGCCAGTGTGTTTCCACTTTTCCAAATGTCACTCTGGTCGGCAACTGAATCATAGGTTGGGTTCAGTTGTACTGTAAATGTGCAATGATTGTGCATTCCAGAAATGGAAGCCTTTTCTCTATTTCTATGCTTTTCCTGTTCCCCTACTTGAAACTGAAGGGAAGGGATCAAGTGGGAATTTGGTGTTTCTTAAAAAGACGTTTACAATCTAAAATCTTTGATTCTGCCTGTGGGTTTAATAAGCAACATCCCTCATTCACCTCCCTCGGCTCTGCAGCAGTCCTTCTCTCCTAATTCTTCCTCTCCCCAGTCACTTCCTGTCACAGCAATGGTTTCAAAATTAAACTCCAATTCTAAAACAAATGAAGCAAAGGCAGGAAGGGGGAAATGAATCACGAGCATATGGGAATGGTTTTGTTTGAAAGCACCATCAGCATTCTTTGCAAACAATCTGTGACCATGTGTGGCAGGGTGGGTGGAGGAGGAGCTTTGAAAATACAAGCAATAAACTGTGATAAATGTCTGAATTATGGAGAGAGCTCACTAATGATTGGTTTGATAGTGAGAAGGAAGGCATTGAATGAAACCTCTCTAAGGAGACAGGTTTTTCTGTGTTGTTTTTTAAAGCCAAAAGATCCCTAAGAGGTAGCTTGTGATAAGTTAAAGTTCTTGCCAACTATTAGCAAAGAAACTCTGGGCAATTAGTTGGAACTTGTTTCTTGGCTAACACCTGAGTTCTGACCAAATGCCAGGCACAGTGTTAAACCCTGAATACTCAGTAATGAGCAAGAAAACCCTGAGTATTAGATGCATGAGCAAAAATCATCAAGTCCCTGGCTTCACAGGGCTTCTAGTCCTTTGGGACACAAACAAATGAAAATGAACCACTGTGTTTTATGCTGCCAAAAGCACCTAGCATGGGACTGTGGGTTGTTTCACCTCATCTAGGGAGTCAAGAAAAGCTCCTTGAGATGATGATTGACTTACAGCTGGGAGAGGACCCATTTAAGAGGGCTAAGGGGGTGTGTAGTGCTCAGGACAGAAGGGGAGACTTGGGCAGTCACCCTGGGGCAGGTGCGGTTGCAGTACAGTCAATGAACCAAGAGAAGATCAGTGAAGGAAAACACATCAGAGGTTGGTGGCCTATCTCAAGGGACAGGAGGAAGGTGGGGAGGGTCACGGCCAGCCCACGTCTTATAAGTCGTATTAGGATTTTGGTTTTACACTCAAGAAGTCACTGGGAAGGGAAACAGAGCAGCTAGTGAAGAGCACCCCTCCTCCCCCTCGCTCTCTCCCATACCCTCCCATTCTGGGTCACAGAGAACATGCTGTAGAGAAGTAGAAATTGTATACAAAAAAAGTTTACACTAAATCAACCTGTCATCTGACAAATGCTATGAATGACTACTGGCTGGCCAGCATTGTTCTAGGAGTTAGGACGCAAAAGATGGACCAGAATGCACTGATCGCCCTTTGTAAGACTTACAGTCTAGGTTAGAACATGCGTTATATTTACATCAACAGATAACACACTACAATTGATAGACTGCAACAGAAGAATAGTGTAGGAGGCTCTGAGGTAACAGAGCAGGGTAGTAGCCTTGGGTGGGATGACAGGGGAAGCTTAGGGAAGTTTCCCACTGAAGGTTAGGTTGATGAAGTGTTATTGGGAGGAATATTGGAAAATTACTGGGAACCTTAATTAGCCTTCTGTTCTCTGTACCAATCCTTATTTCACTTGATGACCTTGATGTTTACATTTTCTCCCTTTGTATACAAATGGCAATGAGTAGGACCAAGGAACCAGTGTGTCTGGCAGAAATGCAAAAGCCCATTTATTCTGAGGACCAAGTCTGGAGACACACATGATGTGTGAAACAATAGCCGGGATCAGTTCATCGGGCAGCTCTGATTTTGCTCCATCCATATATAATCCACCAGAAGGGGAGTAGTATTGATATTTCTAAATTAACACCCCTTTCCTTACTAAACCAATTACTTCCAACATGTTACAGTTCATCACCTCAAACTAATTTTTCCCCCCAATCAGTGGAAGACAGGAAATCCATATGCAGTTTATCAGTGTGTGATGTAGTTTGTGTTTCAGAGCTGCCACCAATTTGGATTTTCATTATTCTTTTTACTCTTAACCCAAGCTCTTTATAAATTAATGTGTTTATGTGACAGCAAGCACCAATTCTTGTTTATATATGTAGCCTAGAAACTAGTCAGAGCATACTTCCCAGAAACCTTGGGTGTGGTTGTGTGGTTGGTTGTTCCTAAAGATAAAGCTCAATATTATTGTTCTTCTGAATTGACCTTTACTGAAAACAGATCAACCCAAAGCTTGTAATGGGACTTATGTGGTGACCCATGAATAATTTTTGTAGTATGGGTTTAGATGCCATCTTAGTCACTTGATAGTAGTATGTTTCTTGGAACTTACTTAAGTTCTCCAAGTGTTGCTTTTTTCTTCAGAAAAATAGGAATGATTTCTTCCCTTTTGGTCTACTAGTGAAATTAAATGAGATTTTTGAACATGCTTTGTAAACTCTAAATCAGAATTTACAGGCAGGATACCATTATTGCCATCCATGGTAGAATCGCTTCATTGATCCCAATTCTTCTCCCCTTCCTAAAACTACACTCTTTGCCAAGTGGTTTTGCAAGTACTCTTCTAAAGTGGGAGGTTCTACTTCCCTGCCTCTTGACTTTTGCTGGGCTCTCTTGCTTGCTTTGACCAATAGAAACAAGCAAATGCAACAGTGCACAGTTCTGAGTCTGGGTGATAAGTAGCCAGGGATGTTTCTGCTTGCTATTTTGTGCTCTGCAAATTGCCATGAAAGAACACAGCCAAGCTAGGTCCCTGGTCCCCAGAGAGAATGAAGGATTATGAAGCAGAGCCACTCCAGTCTGGTGGCCAGATCTACTCCCACAGACTCCCAGCTGACTTGAAGATACCTGGGCCAGGCAGTGCAGGCCAGCACAGAGATGAAATAGACGTGTGTTATGGAGTTGCACTGAGGTTTTGCTGCAGTTTGTTATGCAACCATGCTGTCTTAATAACTGACTAATGCGTCTTCCATCAGCCATCCACCTACCCAATCAAGCAGACGTTTGTTCACTAAGACCACAGTATCTTTCAGAAACAAAGATGAGAAATTTCAGTTTTCAGTTGGCTCTTTCTCCTCTCCCTGTGCACCTGTATGCCTTTCCTTGATTGGCCCAATTTTTAAAAGTTGTTCCAACAGTTGCAAATATGAAATTCTCTGCATAGCACCCCAAGTTATCTGGATAAAAGATACTACAGAGATCTCACAAATACTTTTTAAAGGTTTACTTCTAAATGATACGTAGATGAGGAGTCTGCTAGGATCTCATTCTTTCTTCTTGATTGTCAAACCAATAAACTGGACTAATCCAGAAATATGCAAAAGGTATAAACAGAGTATGAAAGTTCACTAAGACTCTTTAGGGCTCTTTCAGGACAGTTCTAAGCTAACAATTCAATTAACACACATATTGAATATACTTCACATCTAAGGCATAGTATAAGGTCCAGGGGATACAGAAATAAACAAGATATAGCCACTTTCTCTTTATGAATTAGGGAGAAAAATGAAACGCCAGCTACTTAGGACACGATCTCATTAATTATGTGAAATTTTTTTTCACTTTTCACATGAAGACAGGTCAGTGTGTCATAGTTCAGTTGGTAGTTAGTGGATTTTTGCTGTCTTTCTCGTCTATAACAATGATGCAGACTAGATTGATAGCCTCTCAGAGTCAAGAAAGGCTGGAATAAATTGCTATGAGACCAGCACATCTACCATGTCATAGGATCACAAAGCAGGAAAGGATGACAACACAGGCAGAGATTTCATGGAGGAAGAAGCATTTACTTGTGATGCCAACACCACGAACTATTTCAGTGAGAGTCAGCTTTCCTCTTCCATCAGTGGCCTTCGGTGACCTCTGAAAATGGTTTACTACTCACTTGACCCAGAAAACGCTGCAAAACCATGCACATCAAGAGGTCGTGCTCATTTTAAGAGCACTCGTCAGAGTGCTCAGGTTGTCGTATGCAGATCTGAAAGGCCACCTGGTATCTGAAGGACGTCACCCTACAGAAGGGTGCGCCATTTGTCCTCAAAGGTGGAGTTGGTAGGTGTGCTCAGGCCAGACAGTGGGGCAGATGCAGGGTTGGTGGCCCAAAAAGAGTGCTGAATTTTTACTGTGCGTGCTTTAAAATTGCAGAGAGTAATGCAAACTTCAGGGCTTAGGTGGAGATTCTCTGGTCATCGAGCACACCCTGGTGAATAAAGCATGCAGGTTGCATCAGAGAACTTATAGAGCTCTGGTGGGATGAAGTCCTACATGAGCGCCCCTGCCACCTGAAGATGATCCAAATTGAAAAAGAACAGGGCCGCCCTGGTGGCACAAGGGGTTAAGTCTCAGCACTAGGCCGCTATCAGTAGTCACTGCAGCACAAGTTCGATCCCCAGCCAGGGAGCTTCCCACATGGCGCCGCAGACCTCTCCTTTCTCCCCCTCTGTTCCCCTCAGCAGTGTATTTCAGTCGATCTGCCTGTTCTGCTCCCCACTCTGTCTCTGGTGAATCCTCTCCCCCCCCACACACACACCTCTGGCCTACACCCCAGCTCTTGTATGCATAAATAAATACATCTTAAAAAAAAAAAAGAAAGAAAAGGAACAGCTTGTTTCTAAGCCAGAAGGAGAGATTACACAGAAGAAAAAGAAATCCCAGAAGAATTTGAAGAAACAAAAATCTTGGCCTGGAAATAAGTTAAACATAAAATAAATGGAAATAAAGGTGGAAAAGAAAAAAGAGCCAGCTAGAATAAAGCCCGTTGGTGGTCGACTGGTTCCTAAATTTATCCCCAAGAAGCATTTTGATTACTTCCCCCATCCCATGTTGTTTTCAAAAAGATTTTGTCATTATAAATAAATTTGTGTTTATCAAGCAATACTTCTCCATTGGAGAGCAAAAGTCACTCATTACTGGCAACTGGAGTTTTAATCAAACGAGATAATCAGTATTCTCATACTGAGTTAGGATTTTTGGCCCAAAGCCAGGGAACATGTTTTAGTTAGCCTGTGAAGCTATTATTTCAGGTAACCATTTAATTTCTTTTTTTTTTAATATTAGCATTTAATTCTCGACAGGAACATCATTCTTTCTTTTTAAGATTTATTTATTTATGCATACAAGCTGGGGTGTAGGCCAGAGTTATTGGGGGGGGGTGGAGATGAGAGGACTCACCGGAGACAGAGTGGGGAGCAGAACAGGCAGATCAATAGAAATACACTGCTGAGGGGAGCAGCAGGTGAGATAGGAGAGGTCTGCTGCGCCATGTGGGAAGCTCCCTGGCTGGGGATCAAACTCGTGCTGCAGTGGCTGTGGATAGCTTCACAGTGCTGAGAATTAACCCCTTGCACCACCAGGGAGGCCCCTGGACAGGAACATCATTCTACATAAAAAAATGAATCTTAAGAAAATACATAGGAATGCCACCCCCCCCCCACTCCAGGTGTTTGGCCAACTGCTTTGAGCAAATGAGCCAAGACAAAAGGAGATGAGGCAGGAATGTGAAGGGGTTAGACTAAGGAGACTCTTGAATGCCATCCTCAGGAGTTTAGTCTTTCAATGTGCACATCGCTGAAGAAACCATGAGATTGAATACAGAAGGACTAATAGTATGACCGTGATTAAAAAGAAGAAGAGAAAGAGAAGGAGGGGGAGGGAGAAAAGAAGAAGAATTCATATGTATCAAAGCCAAAAAAAAATGAATAACTAAATCTCTACCAAAAAAAGCACAGATATGTCACAGCTTACATACTTATCTATAGTGGAATAGCCAATTTTGGGAAGAATGGATAAACTTGAATAGCCAATTTTGGGAAGAATGGATAAACTTCACCAGTGACTCTATATTCTTACCTGAGGTTTCCAGGCAAAAGTGTTGCGTAATAGTTAAGAACAAATTCTAGAGTCAGGTCACCTGGATTCAAATTCTGACTCTACTGCGTGATGATATTGACCTTCAAATTTATTATATATGGAAAAATAATATTAGTATTAGAAACTATTTGTAAGGATGATATAAGGATGGTATACAGTTAGTGGGACTTAATTTCTTGAGATTTGTCTGAAAACCCAAATGTTAAGAGACTCTGTGGTGGTGCATAAGAACAAATTCTGTCTTCTCTCTTCTCATCATTTCATAAGATACCCAAACTGGCTGGCAATCAAGACCCTAAGGAGAAGGCATATGCTCCAGACACCTTCATCTTGGCAATGAACGGCATTGAACTTGACAGTAAATAGGAAGTGACAGCTGAATCCGGTTTGGAGGTGCTGGGGGTGATTTTCTTGGAGGGTTTTAACTGGAAGATCACCCATTGCGAATAATTTCTATTGTTGTAAATACCTGAGAGCAGGGGTTAGAGAAAGCTTCTTGCAGAAGTAAGTCCTGGAATTCCAGAGTGGTTCTGAAAATAGGAAGTGAAAATTCTAAAGCTCAAGTCCTATTGATGAGATGATGACTCCAATCCCACCACTGTTCCATGAGTTCTGGTAGCAAATCCAAGTCGTCAGCCACCTCTGAAGTCAATCCTGCAGAAAATATTTTTCTGATGATGTGCTGAAATACATACTGAATAATAACAACCAAACCTTATCTTCTTTTTTATGTTACTACTATTTTTATTTCTTTTTTAAATATATGTTTATTATTATTTGTATCTTTCACATTATAGTGTATTCTCCGTGGGTTACCCACCACTGATTGACCAAACCTTATCTTTATCATGTATTTATTTTTGGAGTGTTCGAAGTGCTTTCTCATTTATAATTTCATTTGGTTTTCACAGTGACCTTTTGAGCTGTTATCTCCCTTTCCAAATGGGGAATCTGAAAAGGCAAAAGGAACAAAGAACTTAGCTACTGCTCTTAATTAGTTAGTGGTAAGGAGCCCTATCTTTGTCTTAAATTTGACACTCCTTGGTCCTTGTTCTTTTACGAAGCATTGTCATTATTTTCCCAGCAGACTATAATAAATACCATCTATGGCTTCTTGGGAGACTACATCTCTCCCCCCACCCCCATATTATATTTTCTTACTCAACAACTTTCTATCGCATTTGCTGCTTCTAGGCTCATAAGACTAGCATTTGCTTTCTCATCCTGCGTATTTCTTGGAGGTTGCCATGGAAAATTGGCAGCATATCACTTCCTTCATCCGGTTTGCTCCAAGTCCTTCAGAAGGTGGAATTGAACTTCTCATCTGCCTGGACTGAGGCTTGAATTATGGAACACCTGGTCAAGGTCAGATCTCGTTTGTTTTCATGCCTTAAATCTTCTTCCTTTCTAATCTTTATAGACTAGGATGTCAGTTGTAACACGGTCAATTCCCCTCCTTTTTGCTTTCTGGGGCCTCTCAAATATAATAAAATCCACTGTCCTTAAGAAACAAAACTCTCTTCTCTAGTTGTGAGCATTTCACATTCTTTCCTTGTTACTCAGTATTTTGCAGTCATTTCGAGGGACAGACACCCCCTCCCCATTTGCCTTCTCATTTTAAACAGGAAGCCTCCTCTTAGAAACTCTTGGGTGAAGAAAAACAATTGAATGAAGTCATTGTAGGATATCGCATGAAAATCACTATAGTTTTTTAAAATATCTCAGTGTTCTCATTGTTTCACTAGTAATTTTACTTCTATATGAACAACATTTTATTAGTAATTAAAGTCAAATCACCTCTCTCCTGTTCCATAAGGATTGCTTTAGTTGTATCTACAGTATAACAAACCATTCCAGGGTTTAGTGGCTTAAAACAAAAAGTACTCACTTGCTTGTGATTTTGAAATTTGGGCAGGCAGAAGAAAAAGTAATTTCAGCAGTTCTCTCATCTCTCCTGGAGTCATTCCTGCAGCTGCCTTCGTCTGGAGACTTGACAGGAAAAGGAGTGTTTGAGGTGGTTTCTGTTTTAGGTTGAATAGTATTTCCCCCAAACTCACATTTTCCCAGAACCTAAGAATGGGGTTGTTTGTAAAGGGTCTTCGCAGATGTAACTAGTTAAGATGAACTCATACTGGGTTAGAGTGGACTCAAAATTAATGTGACAGGTGTGCTTAAGAGAAGAAGACATGAAGACACACACAGGAAGAACATCATGTGACAACAGACAGAGACAGAATGATCCAGCTACCAGCCAAGGAATACCAAGCAGTGCCAGCTACCACCAGAAGCTGGAAGAGACAGTAAACAGATATGACTTAATGTTGTTATGAAATGGAATGATATTGTAGGGAAATGCAGTGGATCTCTCTTTCTCAGACAAGTTCTATGTTTTTCCTTAAAAATGTACTTTTAACAACAATATAGATATTCTATATGTAAAGAAAAAAAGAAACATAATAGCATAAACTGGGAGTCCACAACCTAACTAAGAAGTGTGACATAGACAGTATCATGCATCAACCTTCTTCCCCTTCAGTCTCTGATCTTCTAGAACCACAGTTGTGAATTTTGTATTTATCAGTGCCTCGTTCATTAGGCACTAGATCTTCATACTTGAACTAAGAGGGGAAAATCTAGCTTGTCTTCCAGTTAACTGCAAAGCAATTTTCTGTTAGACATCAGCATATGAAGCAAGCATGATGTCGTGAGAGCTGTGGTTTGTGTAATAATAATTCCTTTGGTTAACCAATGTAAGAGTTTCCTTCTTCTGTTTTCTCCTAGATATTATGAGTCCAGGGAAACGTCAAAACCTTTTTTTCTCACTCTGTGCTTTTAATGGCACCACTTCATCCTCTTCTACTTGGGTGTCTGGGTCAACTGTATTGACACTCAAATCTGTGGCTTCTGGAAGATGGGAAAATCTATTTTTGACCAGAAAATGTGACAATTGTGGAGTTGTACAGTAGAAATATGGAAAGTAATTTGCACAACCTGGTTCCCAAGAAAATAGCAAAAACATGGAAAGTTATTTTTTTTTCCCAAGGATTTGCAAAATTTCAAAGGTAAAGAGTCCACTTGGTTTCAAGCTGTATGGCGTTTCCTCGAATTAATAAACGTGGAGTTACCATATGACCCAGCAATACCACTTTTGGGAATCTACCCAAAGGACAAAAAAAAACTAATCCAAAAGGATACATGCACCCGTATGTTTATTGCAGCACTATTTACAATAGCAAGATATGGAAACAACCCAGATGCCCAAAAATAGATGACTGGATCAAGAAGATGTGGTACATATACACAATGGAATACTATTCAGCATGGAAAGAAGATAAACACATGCAATTTGCAGCAACATGGATGGAACTAGAAGGGATCATGCTCAGCGAAATAAGCCAAAAGGAAAAAGAAAAATATCGAATGGTCTCACTTATAACAGGAATATAGGGGAACCAAATAGAAGAGTGTCAACCAGCGAGAGAGGGGGGAGGATTGGGGCTCAGAACGGGGGAGAGGGGAGCACAGGGTATTGTGGTGACGGTTCACGGGTGAATCGGTGGTGGGAAACCTACGGTGAATATACAGTAATGTAAAAGACACAAATAAAAAAGAATGAATTTTAAAAATTTAAATAAATAAAGGTCATGAGAATAAAAAAAAAAGTCATAATCAAAAAAAAAAAGTCCACTTGGGAAATATTTCAGGGGCATATAACTTAGGCAGATTTTTTACGATTTTTGCAAACAAGTACATTTTTTTTCCCACTTGGAGAGTTGTTCATTTCTTTTATCAAAGAAAAATTATAAGCACGTGGGAGCTTTTGTTGTACAAAAGGTTTAACAAACAAGCTCACCATTGCCTCCTCTCCCATCGCAGTTCCCATCTCCTAAGAGCCAACCAGCTGTTCTCATTTTCAGTTCTTCACATGGCTACTCAGACACCTTTCAATAACTTACTATTTCCTCACTTATCAAAATTATCACTTATTCATTTATCCCATGTGGATTTTGATATTTTATTTGTTCTTAAGGCTACAGAAACACACTCTCTTATTGCTTGCCCCATTTGAGGGACAAGCCTTCCCCTCGAGTCCAGCAGCTTGCGCCCGCCTCCATTCCCTCGCTCCCTCTAGTCTTTACGGGAGTGTCATCTCTCTGAGACAGAGCTGGGATTTAATTCCAGGCGGTCTAACTGCAAACCCCACTCGTGGTGGACGATATAAGCTCAAGGCAAGGATGAGAGTATTAATTACATTTTCTTCTGTCATTGCATAGAAATCTTTCATGAATGGATTCTGAAAGCTCCAAGACCGATCATCTGACTTTGCAGTGCGTACTTGGCATCATCGTTCCTTGAGGCAGGCCCAAGGTTGTGACGCTGGCCAGTCAGAGGAGACAGCCCCAGCCTACCCTTTCCTTGGTGCTCCTTTCCCTTAAGCCCGCACTCCCCTTTCTGATTCCGGTGCTGGACGCTGCGGCCAGTCAGAGCGGTCTTTCCAGCCCCGAAGTGCGAAGCCCTGACGGCTGTTGTTCACTCGCTCCCTTTCCTGTTATGGGTTCAGTCCTTCATTTCCATTGAGGCCATGGAGGTGAGGCAGAATGAAGGAGGGAAAGCAAAGACCAGTGCTCAGTGAAATGAGGGCACCCAAATTTTTTCTTTAAATTTTATTTTTAAATGGGTATCTGGAACGAAAAAAGGAAAAGGAAATGAACCGACATTTCTTGAGGGATTCCCACATGCCAGACACGGTAATATGTACTTGTCATGTATCAACTAATTGAATTTTCTTTATTCCCAGCATATGTGGGTATATTGATTTCCATTTTACAGAGCAGGAAACTGAAGTTTACATAAAAGGTTAAGAAACTTGCCCAAGATCACAGTTTGAAAGGCTAAAAATCCTGGAATGAAAGGGGGATTTTAGATGCTTGAAATCTTTTCTTCACACCCCATGTCCCTGGGGACCTCTTACTGCCCTCTCACAAGGGCGATTCAGGACAGAAGATACTGGATAAATATGGGTGTCTGGGCAGACGGACTCTTTGAGGGGAGCCTGTGGCTCTTGCCTGCAGCCTCCTGAGGACCGTCAGCTCACAGTCCAGGAATAACTGCATCTCTCAGAGCTGCAAACCCCAGGTAGAAGCTCTCCTGTATTTACCTTGTTCCATGAAAATCGGTCAGGTACATTCATGTACTTCCAGACTCCCATATTTTCTTTTCTTTTTTTTTTTTAAAGATTTATTTTTTATTTATACATACAAGCTGGGGTACAGGCCAGAGGCATGGGGCGGCGAGAGGGTTCACCAGAGATGGAGCGGGGAGCAGAACAGGCAGATCAGAAATACACTGCTGAGGGGAGCAGTGGGCGAGGCAGGAGAGGTCTGCTGCACCATGTGGGAATCTCCCCGGCTGGGCTTCGGACTCGCGTCGCCGCTGCCAACAGCTCCGCAGCGCAGCGCTCAACCGCTGCACCACCGGGGAGGCCCAGACTCCCATATTTTCTGAAATGATTGTATGAAATGCTTCATTTATAGAACTCTAAAGTAGCCTGGGGATAACTACTGATACATACTTGGTTTAGAGTTCATTGGATTAAACTATTGTTCAGATTTACATACAGAGTAAATACTTGGAAGCCCATAAAAATAAGTTACTTCTCAATGATACCCTCAAAGTTCCCAAATGTAACTTTGATGATGCCTGGGTACGTGGGGGAATATTTCCCAAACCGCCTGACTTTTTCCCCACCAGAACCAGTTAGGATGAGAAAGATCTTGTTTAAGAGAGAGTTGAACCATAGAGACAAAAACTGGTAGTTTTAGAAAACCCTCTGGCAAATACAGAATTACATTTTGTAGTAAAAACATTAAAGTAATTTCTAACCCATGTATTATGGGGGAAATGTACTGCTTCTATGCTGTCTTGAGAAATTCAAATTAAGTCCTTTTTCAAGAGGAAAGAGAAGTTGCCTAAATGCTAAGGTTGACTACTCCTGATAAGCTCTAGTCCCAAGCAGACAAACAGGAATTATTTTAGGAAGGTTTTAGGAAGGCTGTCAGTTTTTCCTAGTTTGGTTCTAAATGAACTCCTAATGCAAAATGTTGCTGATTTAGACCTTGGCAGGCCCCACCTTACAGATGGATTGAGTTCCCCAAATTGGATTCTAATCCAGTTGCTTGGAAATCAGATTACATATTTGCAGTGAACCAGTGTTATAAATGATGGTAAGAGTTCTTTGCAAGCACACAAAACTCTGTTTAACTCCCAAAGTTATAGACTAGTGTTTTTCAAACTGAAAGCCACAACCAATTAGTGAGTCATGAAGGTAATTTATTAAATAGTGAATTACTATTATTCAGTAGTAAAAACTAACTACTATTCATTTAAAAAATAACAAAATAAACCAGAATGGAGGAGGAAAAGATCAGAGTACACTGCATGAAGTAGGGGCAGCTAGTGTTTCCTGGAGCTTCTGTGCCATACGTGCATGAGAGTGCGCGCACGCTCGTGTGTGTGTGTGTGTGTGTGTGTGTGTGTGTGCGTGTGTGTGTGTACACAGGGTAATGAGGCAATTGTGTATCTTAATTGTGGCTCTAAGTCAAAAAGTTTGAGAAACTTGCAACAGGCTGAGACTGTTGCCACCAAGTGAAGTGTCTCCCTGTAGCAGGAAATGTTCAGAATCACAACTTGGAGCATCTCGATTACATTTTTGCAGATACTGTGGGTTTCAAGTGACTTTGAACCAACACCTGTAAGGTGTACATGGTTTGCAGCAACGTGGAGTGTGTGTGTGTGTGTGTGTGTGTGTGTGTGTGTGTGTGTCTGTATTGTGTGTTTGTGGGCAGTGCAAGCAGCAGTGCTTGGCTGGGCATTTTACTGCCCGTCACCAGTGGCCCCACTGCAGCTCAGGTTACAGAACGAGGCCAGCAGTGATGGCGGCCACCGGTGGATCCCTACCATACCACCCCCAGTTCAGGGTTGCAGGGAGCAGCGGTGGGCCCTAGCGCTCCAGCTCCTAGCCCTCTGCCCCCTCCAGCTGCAGGCATTAAAGAGGCCCTTCCATTTGGTGCTTGGATGGTAGACGGGACCGATCAGGTGCGAGCTATGAGCTGATGGGTAAATGGTCCAATCAACCATAGGGCTGAACCGATCAATTCAGACTTGTAGGTGGGGGGGCCCTGGAAAGAAGATCTAAGGCAGGGCATTAGTAACTAGAATGTGTAGAGATTTTAAAAATCAATAAGAGAAAGTTATCCAATAGAAAAATGGGCATAGGCCACACACTGGCCATGCAGATAAAAAGGAATTAGAATGACTGATACACATGAAAAGATGCTTTCCCTGCTCTCATGCCAGGGAAAAGAAAATGAAAGCAACATTGATTGTGACATCACTTCACACACATCAGAAAGGCAGAAATTAAAGTCTGACAATGCCAAGCACAAAGAGGTAACAGGAGTGGGGCGTGTTACTGGTAGGAGCATAAATTGTTTCAACTACGTTTGAGAGCAATTTGGGAACAGCCGGGAAAGTTGAAGCTGAGCGGAGCTGTGATTCATAGTTAATATGCAGACACTGCGGGCTGCCCCTCCGTGATAGCCGTGCCAGCAGAAAAGCCCTTTGGAGCACCTCTAAATGGCTTGACTCTTTTCCTTCTCACTATGGGTAGAGTATTACTTTGATGTTTCCAAAAATTCTTAGGAAAACACTCTTAGGCCTGAATAATAAAAAGTCAACACATGGATCATTTTGGCGAGCCTTGTCGTTCTGCTTTTAACATTCACATACTCCTGATGAAAAGAGCATCCTTTCATTGAATCAATACAAAGATCGTGACATTAAGAACCCAGGGATCAAATCAAGAGCGATTGACTTATTTTTTCTATCAGTGTTTCTCAAATTTTAGGCATCAAAATGATCTGGGTCCCACCCAGTTTTGCCCAGCCCCTACCCCAGGCTTTCTGATTTAGTCAGCATGGGTGGGGGCTGGGAGTTTGCATTTTATTTTTTTTCAATTGTTATTTTTATTTATGTCTTTTACATTACCATATATTCCCCCTAGGTTTCCCACCACCATTTCACCCATGAACCGTCACCACAGTCCCCTGTGCTCCCCTCTCCCCAGTTCTGAGCCCCAATCCTCCCCCCTCTCTCACTGATTGTCGCTCTTGTATTTGGTTCCCCTATATTCCTGTTATAAGTGAGACCATTTGATATTTTTTCTTTTTCCTTTTGGCTTATTTCAATGAGCATGATCCCTTCTAGTTCCATCCATGTTGTTGCGAATTGCCTGTGTTTATCTTTTTTGAATGCTGAATAGTATTCCATTGTGTATACGTACCACATCTTCTTGATCCAGTCAGCTTTTGGAGTTTGCATTTTAAGTAGGTTCTCAGGTGAATTTGTTGCTAGTGTGGGGACCACATTTTGAAAACCACTGTTTCGGGACTTGGTGAGTGTCAGCCTCTTTGTGGTGTTTTAGATGTCCTTTTGAAATGACCTCTTTCATCCCTTGGAAGTTAAGTGGTGATTTTAGGCTCAATAGCTATTAGGTCCTTCTCTTTGCTTCCTGTGTTCTGTCCCATGAAAGATGTAATACTGTCTCTATGGAGTCTTTCTATCACTTGCTTCCTTCTCCCTGGATTTTGAGAGGAGAGTGCATAGGATTTAATGTTAGGTTATTGAAATGTATAATTACCAAAGAAAGCAACAAAGATTGCTACTGTACCTTTATAGCATCAAAGATTGCTACTGTATGTTTTTTTCTGAGCTACAGTAGAGAATATGGGCTGCTCATTTGCACATATGCCAGAGGTAATTTATAAATTATGAGAAATTACACACACACACACACACACACACACACACACACGAGGAGGGGGAGAGAGAGAATGTGAGAGACTGAAAAAGAAAGACTGATTGGAGCTGAAATAGAATCCCAAGGCATTAAATTATCATCAATATCTGATTCTTTTGTCTGATTTTATTTCAGACTTGCATTTTGTAGTTTGCTCCATCAAATGGATATTCTTATTTAAATTCTGCCATTTCTTCCTCCACTTAGGGACCAGCTTCACCCACAGCTAAGCTCATGACCTCAAAGGAAAAAAAAAAAGGAGGAGTAAGTTTGACAGGAGAGAAGGAATTACAGGCTTCAGGAAGACTGATTAAACCTTCTTTTCCATGATTATAAGTGATGTTGAACATTTTTTCATGTCCTTGTTTGCCATTTGCATGTCCTCTTTGGAGAAGTGTCTTTTTAGCTCTTCTGCCCATTTTTTGATTGAATTGTTGACTTTGCTTTTGTTGAGTCATGTGAGTTCTTTGTAGATTTTTGTGATCAGTCCCTTATTGGTTGTATTGTGTGCAAAAATTTTCTCCCAGTCAGTCAGGTGTCTCTTTGTTTTGTTTAAAGTCTCTTTTGCGGTACAGAAGCTTTTTAGTTTGATGTAATCCCAGCTATTTATCTTTTCCTTCACCATATTCACTTTGGGGGATGTGCCTTTAATGAGATACTACCTCACACCAGTGAGAATGGCACACATTAAAAAAACAGGCAACAACAAATGTTGGTGAGGATGTGGAGAAAAAGGAACTCTCCTACACTGCTGGTGGGAATGCAAACTGGTCCAACCACTATGGAAAGCTGTGTGGCAATTTCTCAAACTGCTAAAAATGGAGCTTCCATACGACCCAGTAATACCACTTCTGGGAATTTACCCAAAGGACACAAAAATGTTAATCCAAAAGGATGCATCCCTGTGTTTATTGCAGCACTGTTTACAATAGCTAAGATATGGAAACAACCCAGATGCCCAAAAATAGATGAGTGGATCAAGAAGATGTGGTACATACACACAAAGGAATACTATACAGCAATCAAAAAAGATAAACTCATGCAATTTGCAGCAACATGCATGGAGCTAAAAGGGCTCATACTCAGTGAAATAAGCCAGAAAGAAAGAGAAAAATATCTAATGGTCTTACTTACTGCAGGGATATAGGGGAACCAAATGAGAGAGAGACATCGAGCAAGGGAGGGGGAGGATAAGGGCTCAAAACGGCAGTGGAAAGAGCACAAGGGACTATGGTGATGGTTCACGGATGAATTGGTGGTGGGTAACCTATGGGGAATACACAATAATGTAAAAGACATAAATAATAATAATAATAATGATAGTAAAAACCTTCTTTTCCAGACAGGCTGACAGACTAAGTTGCTTAACAACTTAGACTTCCAGATCTTATAGCACCCAAAGAGTAGTCTCACAATTATTTTAAACAATTTGGAGAAATTAGACTGGGTTCAGTAACACATGTTAGTAAAAAGGAAGAAAAGTACGTACTCCTCCCCATTTTTTTTTAACATCTCATCTCTTTGGATATTAATTAAATAAGAAAACATGCAGATCACATTCACAAATATACCTTGCTTTTCTTTATGAGCTGACTTTTTTTTAAATTTATGCATACAAGCTGGGGTGTAGGCCGGAAGTGTGGGGGAGGTGAGAGGACTCACCAGTGACAGAGACGGGAGCAGAACATGCAGATCTACTGAAATACACTGCTGAGGGGAGCAGTGGGAAGACAGGAGAGGTCTGCTGCAACATGTGGGCAGCTCCCTGGCCAGGGATTGAACTCGTGCTTCAGTGGCTGCGGATAGCTTCATAGTATTGAGACTTAGCTTGCTGTGCCACCAGGGAGGCCCTATGAGTTGAGTTTTTGATTTGGCATAAATTAAAGTTGTTTTTTCTCCTTTTTCTTTTTCTTTTTTAAAAGCTGAATTAGGGCTTCCCCGGTGGCGCAGCGGTTGAACGTTGCGCTGTGGAGCTGTCAGCAGCGGCGATGTGAGTTTGACCCCCGGCCGGGGAGATTCCCACATGGCGCAGCAGCCCTCTCCTGCCTCGCCCGCTGCTCCCCTCAGCAGTGTTTTTCCATCGATCTGCCTGTTCTGCTCCCCACTCTGTCTCTGGTGAACCCTCTTGCCGCCCCACGCCTCTGGCCTGTACCCCACTTGTATGCATAAATAAATAAATCTTAAAAAATAAATAAATAAATAAATAAATAAATAAAAGCTGAATTAGAGTCATCATTGCAATGGAAGGGACAGGTGTGATTAGCTTCCACACTAACTGAACAATTTCTTAACCTCATTAAATTAGATGCCAATATGTCTTCAATTACTTATTAATATCCTTTTGTGGTGGTCAGTTCTTATGAAAGACTGTCTTGGGATTCAAATGGATTTAAGCTGATATTCTTTAATGACAGTAACTATTGATAGATAGCTAGATTCATATTACTTACAGAGACCTAGTGGAGGCAGTTCTTCATGTCTGTCTAAAACACCAGATTTTTGGATAATGTTCTCACTAGGGCAGAGGAGGAAAAGCACATACGAGCTTTCTCACTTGTGAAATGATACTTACTAAGATCTCTTTGAGGAAACTTGCTGAGCCCTCTAGACAGAGTTGGACCAGTCACCCCAAATCCCTCTTTCTCATTATGGCACTTCCTGCTCCATCTGCTCGTTGTTCCTTTATCCATCCCCTCTACCTTTGTTCTTTCCCATACTTTTTTCTTATTTTCCACCTCACAATCCCCTTTTCTGTTCTCAGCCTTCCAGAAAGACCACAGCAATAAGCTAACAATAGCATGCATGTGCCAAAGGGAAGGGTAAACAATAAAGAAAGGAAATGATTGTACAGCAAGGTAGCACTAGATAATTACATTTAAAAAAGCGCAGAAAAATAAAGAAAGGAGCAAGTTTGGAGTGTGTGTGTGTGTGTGTGCACTTGTGTGTGTGTAGGAGTGGAGGATAGAACTTAATAAAAGTGACACACAATGGTCCAAAGATTTGGGAAAAATCCAAGTTCAATCAACAGGTAGAACAAATGGATAATGGGTCAACAATTGTGGTATATAAATACAAAGGAATATTACTCGGTCATAAAAAATAATGAAATACTGATACCTCCACAACTTGAAAACTTGTTAAGTAAACTTGATACAAAATATTAGGTTAAATGATCTGATACAAAAAGTCATTTATTTTATGATACTCTTACTCCAAATATTGAGAGCAGATAAATCCACAGGGACAGAATCAAGATTGGGGATTGCTAGAGACTAGAGGGAGAGGGAAGTAGAGAGGGCCTGCTTACTTGGACGGTGGGGAATATTTTGAAAATAGATAGAGGCAGTAGCTGTACAGCAAGTGATCATCACAGAATTGTTTCACTTTAAAATAGTTTTTTTGTCATACAAATTTCATCTCAATAAATTTTTAAAAATTTAAGAGGGAAATTCACTAAAATTTCCATATCTTTTTCTTTTAGAATTTATAATCTTCCCATCTGCCTTTCTCTTTAATTGTATCCCAAGGAAAGTTTTGCACTTAATTTAGTTACTAAGCAAGGAGAAGTCCTGGGTTGACCTGCAAATCTTAAATAGTGTATCACTCTGTGATACAATAGCCGTAATAACAATGGGAATAATAAAATCACCCTATGAGTCAGTGATAGAACTGGGAATGGATCCCAAAGAGCATTACCTTTTAGTCTCGTCTAAATTCTGTTGATATCTCTCCATGTCCCTGAAACTCCTGACATAATTGAAGATGACTTGTCAGTGATGTCATCCACCCAACCAGGAGAAAGAGCACAGAAGAGCCTTGAACATAGGTTAAGATCTTCACGTCCCATGCAGGTTGCTGCAATTCAATTCAATTTTGCCCTAAATTCTGAAGCACCATAAAATTCTTCTGGGCTGCTTTCAACCCACTGCTTTCTATATCCTCACCCTCCTTGGGGTCTTCTCCTTTATCCTTTAGGCACCTAGAAGGTCCGTTTATTTCCTTCCTTCCCTTTTCTTATTCTTCTATCTACTATCTTATTCTATCTATTTAGAAAAGGGGTTGACATCATTCTTCCCTGAGAGCGAACTTCACAAAGTGGCTCTGACTTTGACTACCATAGTTGGCGCTGGATACTTTTGCAGGGTTGCTGGGTGTTCTCAGGACGACAAGCTTCAGGAGGAAGTACCTTGGGGTAATTCATATTGCACATCATTGTCACATTCAAGTCTAGTTACCACAGAGGAGAAATAGAGAAATCCAGTAAGGCAGCCTACCAACTAAACTGACTTTCAACAGATTGAACTGCAGAAAATTGGAAGCATATAAAAGGGATTAGGATTCTGGCTTTAGCTTGGCCCAGAGGTGAAATGGCTAGATTTGTACACCTAAAAGGATCCAAGAGAATGATTGACTCAAGGGTTCAATTTGGATTAGATTTATTTTAACTCAAATATAGTTTCCCCTCAGGGAGTTTATGAGTCATTGCTGTGTTCTCCTCCCCAGCCTACATGGTATTCACCTATAAAAATATGCACCCACATTATCCTTGCTCATTCAGGTCACAAAGATGATGGAGCGCCAGGTGATGGGGAGTCAGACTGTAATTTAAAAGCAATATGTTTGTGCTTGCAAATAATCCAGTTTTAACCCCTTGCTTTGTTAACACAAACTCTTTCGCAGCTTCAAAAACTTTGATTACCATCTAGCTTCAAAAAAGCAAGCCCCATTTCTGATTGTTCGTGACTGCCCTGCACCTAAGGGCATCCTCACTTTTTTGGAACACAAGGTGTCAGATGATGCAGCTAGCACACATTGAGAACTACTGGTCAACCAAGTTGTCCTTGGAACCTCATCGGCAGTTGGGTGCCTCTCGGAGATGTCAACTTGCTCTATGCACACCTATTCCCATGTCAGGTCACAACCATGCACCAAAGAACTAGAAGGTTCAGCAAAGATATTTAGGCCTGTTGTGTCAGGCAACACCACACTGATACACGGGAGTCGTGGAGCAGGCAGCACAATGCAGGATGCTGCTGAATGAGCAAGATCCTGGCCTTTTTATTGATAGAATAATCACACAGCATCAGTTATATGGAGCAGGAGGACAAAGAGAAAAAGATGGGTGAAACGAAAGAATGTTTTTTTGTCATCTAAGGCTTTGGAGGGACATGAGTCTGTTGACCAGATAATTTTTATCTGCTTGATGACCGAGTGTTGTAATCAAAACCATACCGCAGACCGCCAGCCATGGTTCTAATCTCATCAACAAGGCTTTTTACTGATCAGCTTCTGGGGTTCCTTGTCATACATCGGTCCTCGGTCCCCCAGACATTCCCGGTCATACCCCGTGATGCTTTGCCTTCCCAGAGCGATCAAGCTTTCTGCTCTTGGTTGATATGAGAGGCAACTTGTAAGGTTTTGCTATGACTGATTGACCGGGCAGTTCTGACCTTGTCTAGGAATGCAGAACTGCAGGTAACAAGAACGGTGGCCGAACAGACCCACAAGGCCTACAACTCACTCCTAGTTTTCATGTGTTTTAAACACAAAGTAATACAACCTGCAGGAAAAAATGGCAAAGTAGTTGTACAACTATGTCTGCTAGAGGCTGTTTCGGAAATCTTATTGATACCATGAGACTTTTAACACTCTCCTGCGTCCTTTGTTAACGTTTTGTTTGCTGGTTTCTCCTTCAATACTGGGCACTGATTTTTAGAAATCTTTTTTGTGGGGGTGGGACTTCATCTCACCCCCCTCTTCTTCTTTTCAATATTTACTATTCCTTTTGGAGTTCACATTTTTGGGGAAAGTTCCTTGGTCTGTGTTTGGGAAAATTACTTTTGGGGTTGATGCCAAAACTCTGGGTGACTTTGAAGTCGAGACAGCACCGAACTAAACATGGTCATCGCCCTTTGTTGCTATTTGCGTAAGTGTCAGTTTCATTTGGGGCTTCTAGGCAGTCCTGGGGAATCTTTGAAAATTAGATTGATTCCAACAAGCAAATGAATTCAATGATAATGCCCAGATATAATCAACGTGGTTTGATTACTCTGGGGTGAACATTTGTATATAGGCTTTAAATATTTCAAAATAGCATCAATGAAAGAGGTGAAGTAAGCCATTTCAAGCTCTTTATCAAAACCATTTCAGGAGACTTTAAAGGTCAAACTGAGATAACTGTTTGGGTGGATAACTTTCGTAGGATTTTTTTGTAAGGCTGGTTACCTGATGTTGCCAAGGATGGAGTGGGAATGGTGCTAGAGAATGACTTCATTTGGGGAGGTGCAGGTTGCTATAACATCGCTTAGAGCACTGGCTGAGAAAATGTACCCATGACATTGATGTAAAAAAAGGACCGAATGTACCTTTGTTCCTCATCTGTTTAGCCAGACCTCTATTTACCTCCATTTGTTTCTACTCCACTGCATTTTATACTGTTCTTCCCTCATCATGTCCCCAAATTGTTAGCCCACTTCAACCCTGAGATGATGAAACAAACCCTGGACTCGGTGGAAAGCAATGGCGGAATCGGCATAGTTGCTTTCAAGATTTCAGTGCAATTTTCTCTGTATGACGTCTTACCCATAATTCTGAGCTGTGCTCACCATGATTTTGGATTTAATAGCATCCCCAGTGTTATCAGTTACTTATTGCTACATTAAAAAAATGTCCCCAAATTTAGCAGCTTAAAAGAGCAATAAATATTTATCAACTCACAGTTTTTGTGGGTTGGGGGCTTAGCTGGTGGTTCCAGACCAGGGTCTGTCCAAGGCAACACTAGGTCAAGATGTCAGCCAGGGCTGTGCTCATGTGAGGCGTGACTGGGCTAGGAGGACCCAATTCCAAGAACGCTCACTCAGAGTTGGCAAATTGATGGCGGCTGTTGGTGTCACCAGGTGGACTTCCCCATAGGGGTGCTTGAGTGTTCTCCAGACACAGCAGCTGGTTCTACAGAGATGGAAACTGGTGGGTCGCATGGAAGTCACAGGCCTTGGTTTCTGCAAAATCTTCTTGGTGGCACAGGCCAGCCCTAGTCTTGTGGGACGGGTGTCACCAGATATGACTGCCAGGAGTCAAGGATTACTGGGGCCATCTTGGGGACAGGATACCATACCTAGAATTACCTGGTCACATTATCTTAGGCCAGGTGGAATTTGGAGGGGCTGCTAAGGCTCTGTTTACTGTGGCTTCCCTGCAGATAATAGACTAGCCTGCTCTCTGAGGCCTGTCCCTAGTGACAGCTCTGTGATTGTTTGTCTGCTTTGTTTGTAAGCTATTAAAAAGTTCTACGACTGGACTCCAACTTTAAATGTCCTAGGAATGAGAACTTACCAGAGTTGAAAAGATCAACAATGATCTGACCTAATACCCTCCTTTTATACTAAGGGGATATCAGGCCTCCCTGGTGGTGCAACGGGTTAAGCACAGCACTATGAAGCTATCCAGAGCCACTGCAGTACAAGTTCGATACCCGGCCAGGGAGAGTCCCACATGGTGAGGCAGACCTCTCCTGCCTCGCCCGCTGCTCCCCTCAGCAGTGTATTTCTGTCGATCTACCTGTTCTGCTCCCCACTCTGTCTCTGGTGAATCCTTTCACCACTCCACACCTCTGGCCTACACCCCAGCTTGTATGCATAAATAAATAAATCTTTAAAAAAATATTATAAGGGGCTATCATTATTAATAAGACCAATCTAGGATGACTCTGAGGCAAATCACTGATGATAAGCCATACCTATAGATCAAAGTGAGGGGCTCTGTAAATATCTTCTAGTGACTAACATTCAGAAGGTGGAAAGTTTAAGAGTTACGTTCACACTATTTGCCTCCTCATTAGAAGGTTCTACCGTCTGCAACAGGCACATTCCCGTATGCCTACGTACTTGCAGTAGTAGGAATGAACAGATAGAGAACCAATTTTGATTATAAGGAGCTGAGAGAATTACTTATGGTCTTTGATGCCAGAAGTGTGGAGATGGTGAAGAATCACAGGAGTCCGGGGTATTTTATTTCAGGGTACACCTGGTATCTGCTCCTCCCTTCCATTTGGCAGGGCTGTATGTGTGTCATACCACACGTTGGAGGAAGACAAGGACCAAAGCTTTCCTACTCAAATCTATCCTGCCTCAGGTCTGCAGGGTCAATTTTCCAAACCAACTGTGGAAGCAGAAGTCACCTCTTTTGAACTTACAGTGAGTAGAAAACTAAAAAGTAAACAATTCTATTTCTATTTTTTTTAAGATTTATTTATTTATGCATACAAGAGCTGGGGTGTGGGCCAGAGCTGTGGGGGGGGGGAATTCACCAGAGACAGAGTGGGGAGCAGAACAGACAGATCAACTGAAGTACACTGTTGAGGGGTGCAGTGGGCAAGGCAAGAGAGGTCTGCTGCACCATGTGGGAAGCTCCCGGGCCGGGCAATAAACTGTGCTGCGGTGGCTGCTGATAGCTTCATAGTGCTGAGACTTAACCCCTTGTGCCACCGGGGAGGCCCATAATTCTATTTCTTAAGAGACTACCACCAGAGTAAAGAGTCAGAACTAAGATAGAAGGCCTTTAAGACTTTCTTTTGTAGAATGCTTTTTATTTTTTAACTGGCCCCTTTCCATCAGTCTCCATTGCATTTGCACATATTCACACTGCACTGGCTGGCAACACCAGCTCAGCTTGGAGGAAACCCCCAGCGTGTTTTTTCGCGGGTCTAATCTATGGACCAGTGACTCTGTGTATATTCTGTTTAGGCCAATCCTGGAGAAGTCTGAAACAGTGTTGTTCCAGGGGAAGAGCCATAAAATTGCTATTGCGGATGATTAATACCTAGAATTCATTAACCTGGTCTTCCCTTCAATATCTAAGCAATACAGATATTCCTCACCACGTTCTGCTGGCATTTTCCCATCCATCTGGATGTAGGCCAGAGGTAACCCCTCTCACAAAGAACTTGGAAAATCTGACTTGAAATAATGCAGACTTGCATCATATTTAGTTGTTTGGCAAAGTGGCTTGAAAAATGTGTGCACTTGAAAATTTCAAACTGTTGGCAATAATAGGATCTTCTGTTTCCAGGAACACTGTCAGGCTTTAGAGCTTGTTCTACTTAAATTGTATCAGATACTAGCAATGTTTTAAGGGTCTTTTCCAAAGTGGGGCTTGGGAATTCTCTGTGT
>PVIJ01007042.1:0-86202 GCA_004024925.1 Scalopus aquaticus | reverse complement strand
GGGGGAGGGAGGCGGAGGGAGGGAAGGAAAAGGGCACAAAATGGAATAGAAAAGAACACAAGGGACCATGGAGCTGGGTCATGGGTGAATTGGTGGTGGGCTACCCAAGGGGAATACAAAATGTAAAAGACATAAATAACAATAAAAATATGTATTAAAAATTATTATGGCTTTGTAATGTAGTTTGAAATCAGGGAGTGAAATTCCTCCGTTTTCTTTCTTTTTAGTTAGGAGGGCTTTAGCTATGCGAGGATTTTTGTGGTTCCATATGAATTTCATCAGTATTCGATCCATTTCTTTGAAGAATGTCATTGAGATTTTTATTGGAATAGCATTGAATCTGTAAATTGCTTTTGGTAGGATTTCCATTTTGATAATGGTAATCCTTCCAATCCATGAGCAAGGGATGCCTTTCCATTTTCTTGTGTCTTCTTCTATTTCTTTCAACAGTGGTTTATAGTTTTCTTTGTATAAGTCCTTTATGTCTTTTGTTAGATTTATTCCCAGATATTTGATTTTTTTGGTTTCAGTTTTGAAGGGGATGGATCTCTTAATTTCTTCTTTTCAGATTGGGTGTTTGCATAGAGGAATGCTACTGATTTTTGTGCATTGATTTTGTATCCTGCTACTTTACTGAACTGCTATATAATTTTGAGTAGCTTTTCTATGGAGTTTTTAGGGTTTTGTGTATATATTATCATATCATCTGAAAATAGAGACAGTTTAATTTCTTCTTTTCCTATTTGGATCCCTTGAAAGTCTTTCTCTTGTCTAATTGCTCTGGCTGGGACTTCCAGTATTATATTGAAAAGCAGTGGTGAGAGTGGACATCCTTGTCTTGTGCCTGATCTTAGGGGAAAGACCTTCAGCTTCTCACTATTGCGGATAGTATTGGCTGTGGGTTTGTCTTATATGGCTTTTATTATGTTGAGGTATGTTCCTTCTATCCCAAGGATTTCAAGGGCTTTTATCATAAATGGGTGTTGCACTTTGTCAGATGCTTTCTCAGCATCTATTGATATGATCATATGGTCTTTGTTTTTCTTTTTGTTGATGTGTTGGAGTACATTGATTGATTTTCAGATGTTGAACCATCCTTATGTCCCTGGAACAAATCCCACTTGGTTGTGGTGTATTATCTTTTGAATGCATTGGATCCTGTTGGCCAAGATTTTGTTAAATATTTTTGCATCAGTATTCATTAGGGAGATTGGTCTGTAGTTTTCTTTTTTTGTATTGTCTTTGTCTGATTTTCGTATTAGAATAATATTTGCTTCATAGAAGGAGACAGGTATTTTAAAGCTAAAATGCTGTTGACTTAAAAAAAAAATAGCCACCAAGAAAACCGAACACCAGACCCTAAAGTTTAACCCTTTTCCAAACTTGTCTAGGCCTGAATTGATGGTGATATTGGATGTGACATTGGGGTTGAGGGAGAAGAGGAAAGGTTTTAAATAACTCTTCCTTATTGACAACTGGCATTCTGCTAAGTAGCGCCAGAACATTGAATAAGCATTTCTAAAGCAGAGGCTTTGCTCAGTGTATTTAGTCATTATTTAATCAGTCTTGATAATGGAACTTCATTTTAGGGAGAATTTAATTTAATGGTCTTGATATTGAATGACCTTGGAATGGCAAAGACGTGTGTGTGTGTGTGTGTGTGTGTGTGTGTGTGTAATGCAAATAATGGAAGTAGTTTTGGAGGTGGGCCAAAAAATCCTCCGCAGCAAGCTAGGATTACTTTAAATTTGCTTGCCTTGCAGGTCAGATCGAAGGATTCCTGAGACAAGCAATAAATTCTTCCCCTCTGCCCCTTTGAGAGGGCAAATTAAACAAGGAATGACTTCTTGTTTGTTCAGATAGACTGAACCATCGTTTGGCTTGCTTGGAGGGTTTAAAGTTTAATTTTTTCTTTCATGGGAGATAAGGTAGTGACTGTAGTAAGAAAATTTTCAAATCATGGGAAACGGTGAATTTTAAGGCTAGAGAAGTCATTTTGACCTTACACTTTCCTTAGAGGAACAACTTGGAGCTATGCTAGCTGATTCCCTGGTGGAAAAGCTTCTGTAGGCAGGATGGTTTCCATGGGCACAGGCTGGTGGAGACTTAGATTTCCAAGGATTTTGTGGAAAAGGTGGTGCTTTGATTATCTTAATGCAACCTATAATTGCTGCACATTATCCTAGAGTCTCCAAGTTTTTGGTAACTGGACTGTGAATCTTTGGCTGTTTGGGGAATAAGTATATATGTTTGTTCCTTACTCTGAAGATTTCTGCCTCTGGTGTATTTCTTAGACCATTTTGAATGGTCCATTTCTGGGTTCATTTTCAATCATGCAGTGCATTTTTGGACCTCCAGTGTGAGTTGTTTGAAACAAAAGGAAAATATATAGTCTGACACCCTCCCTCCATTGTCTTTTGTGAAATATTTAACATGAGATAAGGCTCTACTGTAGCCAACATACCCATCAGATGGCTGACAGGCATGTATTACACATGTACTAAGTATTTAGCATCATGGGGTAAAAGTGAGGATAAAAACATGTCAAACATCTAGATTGTTTGCATTTGACTGGTTAACTGACTTTGTTCACTGATTTACTGACTTTGTTACTAGGATTCTTTTATAAAATTTACTGTTTTTTGTTGCAGTTTCTCTATTGGTGAGTAAAAAAGTAGCCTTAGACTGTGTTCTGCCTCTATTTTTTTTTAACAAGTGTGTCTTTGAGTAAGTCTTACACTCTGGGTTAACGCAAAATAACACTTGATATTTCTCATTCATAAGGTTATTGTAAATATAGCTAATGGTTACAATTTAGTCTAAACTGGTATAACTCTACTATGATAGTTGGATATGTCTGTCACAACTGGAAGGACTCTAAAACTGAAAGAGAATAAAATTTTCCCCCTCAAAATGTCTTTTTGTTAGGCTAGTTATTTTTTAGAGGAGCTTTGAAAACTAAGTACAAGTTAGTCTTTTGGAGTTTTTCATTTGTTTTGTTTGAATTATGGGTGTGTTAAGAATTTTTTTAAATGAAAGTAGCATTACATTCTACATTATGGAAGTTTCAGGTGTACGTCACTGAAAATTAACCTGTATGTGCTACATTAACGTCACCTATAATCTAATTCTGTCCTTCACCATACAGTTGTTTGCTTTTACCAATTTAAATATTTTTAAAATTTTAATTTTGGGCTTACATTTTTGCTTTTACATATGTACACATGTCCCATTCACCTTTCACCAAACTACCCATGCCAATACCCCCTCTGTCTCCTCCCAACTCCAACCCTTCTCCCTATCACTCTGATAACCGTTAAATTGTTTCACTGAGTCCAAGATTTATTCCTGCTGTATTTTGCCTGTGTATGTTTTTTGGTTGTTTATACGCCACAGATGAGTGAGACCATCTGATATCCCCTTTTTCCAGCTTACCCACCCTTTCCCCCTTCCCTTCTGGTATCTACTGATTGGTCTTAGAGTATAAAAGTTTATTTTCGTTTTTTTTTAAGTTCATCTGTTTTCTTTATATGCCATATATGAGTGAAATCATACAGCGTTTGTCTTTCTCTGACTTATTCACTAAGTAAAATAACCCCTAGGTCCATCCATGATGTTGCAAATGGAAGGATTTCATTTCTTTTTTGTAGCTGAGTAGCATTCCATTGTGTATAATATCCCATCTTTATCCATTTCTCTGTTGATAGGTACTTAGGTTCTTTCCCACTCTTGGCTATTCTGTGGTAAACATGGATATACATATATCTATTTGAATTAGTGTTTTTATATTTTTTGGGTAAATACTCCTAAGTGGGATAATTGAATCATATGATATTTCTATTTTTAATTTTTTGAGGAATTGCCATGCTGCTTTTTATAATGGCTACAGCAATCTACATTCCCACTAACAGTGTAAAAGGGTTCCCTTCTCCATAACCTCTCAAACACTCATTTCTTGTTTTTTGGATAATAGCCATTCTAACAGGTGTGAGGTGATATCTCGTTTTGATTTGCATTTCTATAATAAAAGATGATGGACATCTTTTCACGGGCCTGTTGGCCATCTGTATGTCTTCTTTGGTGAAGTGTCTATTTAACTTCTCTGTCCATTTTTTTTAAAGATTTATTTATACAAGCTGGGGTACAGGCCAGAGGCGTGGGGCGGCAAGAGGGTTCACCAGAGAGGAGCAGGTAGCAGAACAGGCAGATCAGAAATACACTGCTGAGGGGAGCAGCGGGCGAGGCAGGAGAGGTCTGCCTCACTATGTGGGATTCTCCCGGGCTGGGCATTGAACCCGCATCGCGCGCTGCCTACAGCTCCACAGCACAGCGCTCAACCACTGTGCCACCAGGGAGGCCCTCTGTCCATTTTTAAAATTGCGTTAATTTCTTGGTTTTGAGTTGTATGATTTCTTTGTAGACCTTGGACTTTGTTGAATATATATGATGGCAAGTATCTTCTTCCATTTAGTAGGATGGCTTTCATTTTAATGATAGTTTCTTTTGTAACAGTATAACCTAAAAAGAGGAAGTTCCATGTTCCCTACCCCACCCAACAAGGGTGGAGCTGAGCATCCTGGAGAAGCTAAAAGGGACTAGAGGGGGGAGGCAGGAGGGAGGCACTTGGAGCCGAGGGACATGTGAAAAAGAAGCTGTTCTGGCTTCTCAGCATTGGACTTACACCAGGGAATTGGGAGATGTGGAAGGAGACACTTGAAAGAGACGTTGGTGAGAGCCTGGGGAGGCAGAGAATGGCAGCCTTGATTTGTACTTTGATGGCTAAATGCACAAAGAAGAAGAATCACCTCACTATACTATTGGGGAGCCAACCTTACCCATCAGTTATATAATGTCTCTAGAACCAAGGCTTTGTGAAATTTAGTACTCTCTACCTGCTATTGTATTCCTGATCTGAGGGTAGTTAACGTTCACTACAGCAAATACTGATAGCAATTTTCCCCTCAACAATGTGTGCTACTGTCTCTGATGGAAATTTAAGAAAATTTAAATAGAAAATAAAAGCCTTTGATGATCACCAGGAAAGCCTAAGCATCCTATCTGAACTTTTGCTGATAAGCCCAGTTAGCTAATGTAGGACTTTGGCCAACTCATACTCTTCCAACTTAGGACAGTGAAACCAAGTCTTATTAAATCTTTAGAACCCTATTCATCTTCATATCATTCAGTTTTTATATCTCCAGGGTGTGAAGACAGTTAAACACAAAAGTAATTTTTTAAGCTTATCAGAGCACTGATGTCATCCGGGGATAGCATACTTCATTTGTGCATCATGTGTGAGAAACAGAATCAGACACAAATCACAAAGAAATGCAGTTAATGCTTTATGAGTTCATAAATCTGGAGCTGTGGCTCACACTGGGACTTCCAATGGAAACCTCCAGTCTTATCATTTAGCAGCTCTAAGGATTAATTTTATCACACAGAGTTTGGACTGGGAGCTAAATTGCATCCGCATGCAAATTCAGACCATGGAGAATACCTGAATACATTTTTGCATTGAGATTTGTGAATATAAACTGGTGAAATAACCTCATAAGGGGCCTTTGAGTTGTCATTTTCTATATACACAAATAATGTACAGTAGCCAGAACAGTAAACCTGTTCAAATAAATCCTCAGTGTTTAATTATGAGAAGTCATCCTGTAAAGTTTAATTGTGATTGACAACCATTATCTCATGTGATTCTGTAAACTTGTGTCCATATTTTATAGAAGAGTAAATTGAGGTTAAGCCATGCTAACTAAATTGCTCAAGGTCATGAAGCCAAAAAGTTATAGAATTGGGCTTTCAAACTCCATGGTCAATTCTCTTTCAATAACATCTGTATCTATGACAGAATCCAGTAAAACTCATGGATCTCTTTTTGCTCCTGCATACAATCCTAGGGGAAGAAATTTGGCCTCTGCTTCCCATCTAATGGTCTATTTTGTACAAACCTTGGATTTCTGGCAGTCAAGACTGACCTTACATGGAAGCAGAGTTGTGGTGTGATTTAAAGGAATTGAAAAGTCTGAATTCCCACCAGCACTAGTGTATGCTTATTCTTCATTTTATTTTATTTGTACCAATATATTTTTTAATGTTTTATTTTGAAATAAGTTAAGACCACAGGAACTTATAAGAATACTACAGAGTTCCATGTACTCTTCACTCAGCTTCCTCTGATGTTAATCTTTCACATAAAGCATAATACAATATCAAAATGAGAAACTTGGCACTGATATGGTATAGCTGGTTATAGGACAAGCCTTATTCCAATTTCACATGCACTCATTTATGTCTGTGTAATTTTTATGTCTGTGTCATTTTTGTCTGTGCATGTAATTTTTACATGCACTCATTTATGTCTGTGTGTGCATGTGTATGTGTGGTTCCATGCAATTTTATCTCATTTCTTTTAGTTTGAGGCATTCATTCCTAACGCAACACAACCTCCCTACTTTGGAGAGATAACGTGTCTGAAAATATGTGATCCTATACCACTGCATCACACAGTAATGTAAACCAATGTTAATCAGAAAAAAAATAATTCATACAGAATGACAAAAAAATAAATAAAATCTTACATTTCAATTTTCCTTAACAGTGTCTTTTGAAGAGCAGAAATTTAAAAATTTAATGAAGTCCAATTTAGTACTGGTTTTAATGGATTATGCTTTTCGTGTCAGATGGAAAGCTTGTCTAAATCAAAGTTCCAGTGATTTTTCTCCTACAATGTCATTGGTGACCTTGTTGCTATAGCTTCTTCATCCAGCAATTAATTTTAGTTCAGTGCTTCAAACATTAAAGTCCAGTGTGTTTTCAACTATGTGCATTAATGATGATGTTGACCTCAAACAAATCAGCAGTCAATTATTTCACCAGCAAAATGGGTTTCTTTAGAAATAACAGTGAACATCAATTTGGAATGTGTGGTCTCATGGCAAATCACATGCACACTTGTACAACGAAAGAGAAATGTGATTTTATAAAGTTGAAGAGTTCATTATAGGAAACAGTTCAAAGTATGGTGGCTTTTCTTTTGCGAGGTTATGGCCTTCTCATTGAGCACAAAAGTCTGCACAAAGAAGAATCTTTTTCTTCCTACTGGGCAGCAAAGCACCCTCACTTTCTGTCAGGGATGCAAGGCTTGTCTCTTCTGGTTGGACTCTGTAGTAAGCACTGAGTGCTTATGTGTGAGAACTCTTCTAGCTTCCCAGGTCACAAATGAGAACCCATACAACCATTCTATTTTTCACTTTTAGGTATTCAATAGATTATATAAGATAGTCAACATTTTATTATAAAATAGTTTTTGTGTTGCATGATTTTCCCAACTGTAGGCTAATGTAAGTGTTCTGAGCACGACAGGCTAGGATAAGCTATGATGTTCAGTAGGTAAGTTGCATTTTCAAGAATTTTTAATAATTTTATTGAAGTAATGTTACATTATAACATTATGTAAGTTTCAGGCATACATTATAAATCAGCATCTGTATAGTTAGCTTACAACGTGTTTATTGGTAAATAAGCCCACTGGAAGTTGAGGAATACCTGTATATTGTAAATGATTCCAATTTTTAAAAAATTTGAGGATGATTTTTTGATCCAGAATATAGCCTGCCTTAATGAATGTTCCATGTGCATGTTTGTATTTGTTGAATGTGGTGTTTTATAAATTTCAATGAGGTCAAGTTAGTTGATAATGTTGTTCAGGTCTTCTATATCCTTAGATATTTTCTGTCTACTTGTTTTATGAATTATTGAAAGGGGGATATTGAAATACCCAATTATAATTGTGGATTTCTCCATTTCTCTTTTCAATTCCATTAGGTAACAATGGCTAGATTTATGTGCGTTTTTCCCTTAATGTTTCTGAGTTACCCTTGATGTGGATTCTTGACTTCTAGGCTTCTTTGCACACCTGTACCTCAGATGATGTCCCTCACATGCTCTTGCTTGTCACTCCACGAGTAGACTGCTGTTACTTGCTTGGCAGTGCTTGATAGTGTGATGCTAGGTCCAGGGGAGTTCTGTTGTTTGGTCTCCTTTGTATGCCTGTGGATCTGGATCTTATGGGGTGGAGATTTCTAAGTTCTGCCCTTTCCAGTCAAACATAGCCTTGTATCTCTGTATGTTGTACAGGAGAGTTTTCTGCCTCTCCCCCAATGATAGGGAACCGCTAATGATATTAATATAGGATCCTTAGTCCAGGATTGTTTCCTGCTTTTGCCCTAGTGGTAGAATTGTTTTCTTTTTACCCTTCCCTCTGCCATAATAGGTCTTGACCTGTGCCCTAGGAATGACAGGATTTGTTGCTCCACCTCAACTGACTTACGGTTTTAATTTTGGGGGAATGAAAGTCTGAGAGAGGGTTGTGGCTTTTCTGCAGTGAGAGCCTTTACCTTTCAAGTCTCTTACACTGAGCAAAGCCTTGCTTTCTCCCACTCAGTCTTTCTAGTAAGCTCCTGCTAGGGGTCTGTGAAGAGGAGTCTGAATAGGTGTGAACTTCCCTTGCATCTGAGACACTCAGGGCTTCTATAATCTCATCCTAGTCAACTTTTGGTTTTCAACAAATAATTAAAATTGTAGTTACATTCTTTTTATCTAGTTGTATGGTACTTAGCGATTCTCCTTCCTGTGCTCTACCAGAGGCAAGCCTGTGTTTGATCAGTCTGCCTTGGTATATACTTGTCTTTCCTTGGGTTTCAGATTAGTGTTTCCTGCCATGTCAGCTCTCTGATGGCATTAGGGAAAAAAATGATTTTGTTGTTTATCTGTTTTTTTTCTTGTTAAGGTGGTAATGATGTTCTTCCCAACTTCCTACATCCAAGATGAAACATTTTATTTGTTTGATGGGTTTTTTTTGTATTAAAGTAATACATGAATGGGGTAAAAAAAGTCAAATTGCTATAAAATGTTAGGTAAATTTTCTCATAAGCCCTACTCCCTAGTAACAATAGCTGTTAAAAAAACTTTATTTTTAGTTCTTTTGTCAATTTTCATTTCCAGTGGTACCTGGAACAGGATCATTATGAGAAACCCATCCCTAACTTTTCAGAAAATTTGCAAGCCCATTGGTGTCACACTGGTGCTCGAAGTGGACAGTGGTGGGAATATTTATGCCATGAAACTCAACAAATGATGTAAATCAGAGCTCACTGTCATCCCAGAATGAGCTTCTCCTGGTTGAAGCAAAATACAAGCTTTTATTTGGAAGTTTTATTAGGACTGTGGCCTGGAGAACACAGAACAAAGGAGCACTAGAGTTACGGGGGCGGGGGAGTGTAGGGTAAATGGAATTTACCAGGTTTTTCCCGCCCTCCTGTGGTCTTACATGCATGCCTGATGGCTGCACCTGGAGTGTGGTGTGGGCATGCATGAATGGAAGCACTTGAGCCGGGAGGCTAAGCTTATAAGCGCTGGCAGCAGGGGCCCCTGTGGCGGCAAAGGACGGTAGAGAGTGGTGGAGACCAGCTGAGAGGGAGAGATCCCAGAGAGAGTGAAGATTTGCTGGGGGTGGGGTGGGTGCGGGACCCAGGAGGCCTACCAGTCTCGCGGCCTCCAGGCCTCCCTGCACCCGCTTGCCTCACTACAAACGATGTAGAAAGATCATTAAAAGCTGGGAAACGCCACGGAAGGCTCTCAGACTCTCCTTTACCCGTCTGCCGGGATCCATAGAGAACCTGCTCTATGCCTTGCTGGTGCTACAGGTGGGGAGTGCCTGTAGATACAACAAGGCCAGTTCATACTCAGGACTGCTTTATACAAGTCACTTTTTCAGTCAGTGAGTTTCGATTGGTGGGAAGGTGTGAAGAGGTGAGGTCTAGCTTCAGTTCTTGTAAGCAGGTGGACTTTTTTTTCAGCTGAAGGTGGATGTGTGCGAGCATGCTTGGACATGCGTGCTGTGGCCCTTCGTCAGCCTCCTGACTGTTTTAGTAATTCAAACTCATAAGACTCCAAAATGTTTCAGAATTCTTGTCATCCCCTTCTGGCAACCAGCTGGGAAACATTTACCAACACACCACTGATTATAACAGTAAGTACCATCCTTACATCCCTGTTTCCTGGTTTATTTTCTATAAATAGTAACTATAGACTTCCCACAATGAAGTGTAAGAAAATTTAGCACATCATCAAACACCCTTTCCTCACAAGTTTTTGTTCTATTATTTTTAGTCTTCTATCATTTGCTTTCATGATGTTAAATAAAAACCAAATGTTCTTCTATCTCTCATCTATTCATTACTTCTCATCTCAGTTCAATAGTAGCTACTTTGAACCATTTCTTTTTTACTGTTTTTTGGGTAAATACCATAACTCTAAAAATATTTACCTGCATTTCCAATTTAATGTTAAATAATACATTGACTCCTTGTGTATGATGCATGTCTACTTCTCTTACCTCCTTCGTTTCCAGAGTTTTTATTCCATTATTATTTAGAATTTTAACATTTGCAATCTGTTACGGAACCTACAAATATTTTTCTGGTGCTTATATATACACGTTAATTCTAGATCCATGTTCAACACATTTACAATGGAAATATTCATTATTAGGAAACATGCAGAAATTTTATTCAAGGAAAAGGAAATATGTTATTAAACTCTTGTCTCTGGTAGGAAAAAAAGAAATGTCAAGAAGTACACTTGTTTCTTTATAGTTTTTTTTCAGTTTCTCTGGATTATTTTAATTTGCCACTGTCCCATATATTCCATGCTTTCCTCATTCTTGGATAAAATATCTTATTGATGGACATTCTAGAAATAGATTTTTAATATAAGTGGATATTAAATTTTGAATTGTTGCATGTCCCCAAATTTTTGTTTCGTCTCTTCTTAGATTAATATTTTGGTTATGTTTATAATGCTATATATGGAGCCATTTTCCCTTAAAAGTTTGTAATTCCTGGGTTTTTTTAAGCATTTTGTGATGCTGATGAAGTTTTCTGCTGGTCTGTTTTTTGAGGGGGGGACATTTTCAGTTTTTTATTATACATTACTTGATAATTTTAAGAATAGCTATAATGTGTTAATTTTGATAAAACGAATGCCTCTAAAGCCACTACCTAACTAGAACACTACCATACCCCTGCATCTGTGTGTTCCTTCCATTTTCCATTCTCCTTACTTCTCTCTACACTAGATTTGATTATTCTGAATTTTGTGAGTACTGCTATCGTTTTTAGTTATATTTTTTGAATGTGTATGGATTCCTACATAATATATATTTTTAATTTTCCTGCCTTTAAAAATTTTTTGGAGGGTGGTTTTAATTTTTTTATTGTAGTGAAATGTATATAACATGAAATTTACTATTTTAACAAATTTTGATGGCTGAGTGCTTATTTTCAATCCTTTTGTGTATATACCAAAGGGCAGAATTTCTAGGTCATGTTGTAATTCTCTGTTCAATTGTTTGAGGAACTGCCAAACTGTTTTCCACAGAGGCGACAACATTTTACACTCTTACCAGCAGTTCACATATGTTCAATTGCTCCACATTTTTGTCAAAACTTATTATTTTCCTTTTTTGCTATTATTATAGCTATCCTAATTAGATATGAAGTGGTATCTCGTTGTGGTTTTAATTTACATTTCCCTTATGATTAGTGATGTTAAACATCTTTTCATGTACTTATTGACAACTTGTGTGGTGCTTTGAGTAATGTCTATTGAAATCCTTTTCCCATTTTTGAACTGTGTTGTTATTATAGAAATTCTTTAAATGTTCTGGAAATTAATCTCTTATCAAATAACAAGTTTGAAGATATTTTATCTTGTGGGCTATCATTTCGTTTTCTTGATAGTATTTTTTGATGCACAAAAATTTTAATTTTGATGAAGTCTATTTTATCTTTTTTGCCTATCATATCTTAGAAGTCAATGGTAAATTCAATGCCATGATGGTTTTTTCCTATATTTTTGTCATGGTTTTACTGTTTTACCTTTTAAACTTAATGTCTTTGAGTTAACTTTTGGATCTGGTGTATGTTTTATTCTTTTGTAAGTGGATTATCGGTTTTCCCAGCTTCATTTGTTAAAAGAATATCCTTTCCGCATCTAATTGTTTTGGTTCCTTTGTAAAACATCAGTTGATCAAACAATGTCATCAACAGATTTTTGGAAATTGTGACTTTGAGCTTGTTCTAACAAAAACAGGTCTTAGAATAGAATTGTTTCTCTAGTGTTGGCTGGGATTTTTTTTTTCCACGAAGATATAATGAAACAACCTTAATGTTATTCAAGGACCTATATGTGTGGGTTTATTCATTGGCCTCTATGTTTGTCTTTTTGCCAATACCATAGCGTTTTGGTTACTTAGCTTTGTTGTAAGTTTTGAAATCAGATAATATGAATTCTTCAGTGTTATTCTTTTTAAAGATTGTTTTGGCTATTCTAGGTCCCTTGAAATTCCATATGATTTTTAAGATGACCTTTTCTAGTCCTACCAAAAACATCACTGGGGTTTAACAGAGATTGCAATAAATTTATAGATTGCTTTTAGGTAGAGTTGTCATTTTAGCAATATTGTCTCCCAACTGATGAACACAGAATGTTTATTCATTTGTCAGTGCCTTCTTTCAGCAATGTTCTATTTTTCAAGTACAAGTCTTTTTCTATTTGGATAAATTTATCCCTAATCATTTAATTGTTTTTGATGCCATTATAAATGGAATTGCTTCCTTTTTTTTTTTTTGGATGTTTTGTTGGTATTATATAGAATTGCGATGGTTTTTTTTGTGTTAATTTTTTTAAGATTTATTTTTATTTATTTATGCATACAAGAACTGGGGTGTAGGCCAGAGATTCGGGGTGTGTGTGTGTGAAAGAATTCACCAGAGACAGAGTAGGTAGCAGAACAGGCAGATCCACTGACATACACTGCTGAGGGGTGCAGCGGGCAAGACAGGAGAGGTCTGCTGCACCGTGTAGGCCAGCTCCCTGGCCGAGGATCAAACTCATGCCCCAGTAGCTGGTGATAGCTTGACAGCACTGAGACTTTAACCCCTGAGCCACGAGGGAGGCCCTGTTTGTTAATTATGTATTCAGCAACTTTGGTGAATTTGTTTATTAGCTCTAACAGTTTTTTTTAAAGTGTGTGGACTATTTAGAGTTTTCACACATATGATAATGTCATCTGTGAACAGAGATAGTTTGATGTCTTCCTTTCTAATTTGAATGCCTTTTAGTTCTCCTTCTTGCCTAATTGTTCTGGCTAGAACTTGCAATACTACATTGAGCAAAACTGGCAAAAGGGGACATCCTTCTTTTGTTCCTGATCTTAGGAAGTCCTGTCATTTTTCAAATATGTCATGTTGAATGTTTATTGCAATTCATTTTTCATTTTTTTTCTTGCAGATATTCTTAACAGTTTTACTCAAAGCTTTTATAATGCTTCTGTGATTGGTGTATATTTGCTGCACACTTGTTTTTATTGATAAGTAATTTATAGTTACAGTAGAATATATAGATATTACATATCTATTCTTTGCTAGATGTCTTGGTCATTTCCATCTTCTGCTGTTACAAACTGTGCTGACATGAAGATTCTTGAACATGTCCTCCTGTATACATTCTCTAGAGTATTTACCTAAGTGAGAAATTGCTAAGTCAATAGTGAGCAAAGTTTCAATTTTCAAAGACAGTATCAATGTTTTCTGAAGTGTTTCTCTAAGTTTACCTTTCCATTGCAGTAGGTAAAAGTTCCTATTTATCTGCATCATTGCCAACACATTGGAGCTATCAGACTTCTAAATTTTTACATATTTTGAGTGTTTAAAATAGTATTTTATTGTGGGATCTCCCTGGTGGCAGAGGGAGTTTAGTCTTAGCACTATGAAGCTATTGCAGCCACTGCATCACGAGTTCGATCCAGGCCAGGGAGCTTCCCACATGGTGCAGCAGACCTCTCCTGCCTTACCTGCTGCTCCCCTCAGCAGTGTATTTTAGTCAGTCCGCCTGTTCTGCTCCTCACTCTGTCTCTGGTGAATCCTCTCACCTCCCCACCACCCCTGCAACTTTGGCCTGCAACCACAGCTCTTGTATGCATAATAAATAAAATAAATCTTAAAAAAATAGTATCTCATTGTGGTTTTAATTTACATTTTCCTGATTTTTTTAAAGAATTTTATTTATTTATGTATACAAGCTGGGGTACAGGCCAGAGGCGTGGGGCGGCAAGAGGGTTCACCAGAGACAGAGTGGGGAGCAGAACAGGTAGATCAGAAATACACTGCTGAGGAGAGCAGCGGGCAAGGCAGGAGAGGTCTGCCACACCATGTGGGATTCTCCCCGGCTGGGCGTCGAACCGGTATCGCTTGCAGCATCGCTCGTGGCAGACAGCTCCACAGTGCAGCCCTCAACTGCTGTGCCACCGGGGAGGCCCTACGTTTTCCTGATTCTTAATGGAGTTAAAAATCTTTTTTCTCTTTATTTAAAACTTACATTTCCTCTAATGTGAACTGCCTATTTATGAGCTTTCATAAATAGTGATTTGTAAGAGCTCTGTATATTTTCTAGATACTGTTTCTTTTTTAAAATATTTTTTATTGTTATTATTTGTGTCTTTTACTTTATTGTGTATTCCCCGTAGGTTTCCCACCACCAATTCACCCGTGAACCATCACCATAGTCCCTTGTGCTCTTTTCTCCCCTGTTTTGAGCCCTTATCCTCCCCCTCCCTCACTGAATATCGCTGGCTTATGTCGCTGAGCATGAGCCCTTCTAGCTCCATTCATGTTGTTGTGAATTGCATGTGTTTATCTTTTTTGATTCTAAATAGTATTCCATTGTGTATATGTACCACATCTTCTTGATCCAGTCATCTATTTTTGGGCATCTGGATTGTTTCCTTGTCTTAGCTATTGTGAACAGTGCTGCGATAAACACAGGGGTGCATGTATCCTTTTGGATTAATGTTTTTATGTCTTTTGGGTAGATTCCCAAGAGTGGTATTGCTGGGTCGTATGGAAGCTCCATTTTTAGCAGTTTGAGGAACCGCCATACAGCTTTCCATAGTGGTTGGACCAGTTTGCATTAGATATTGTTTCTTTAAGTAATTTGCAAAAGATGCACATGTTTTTCCATTGTCTTATTTTCCTTAGGGTGTCTTTTAATGAACAGAAATTCATAATTTTAATATCTAATTTATTAATCTGCTTTATGTTTAGTACTTTTTGTGTTGTGAGATACCTTTTCTTAACGTGAACATAAAATATTCTCCTATATTTTATTTTAATGGAACTGATTTTCTTCTATTGTATTTGATTTCTTTGTTTGGTATGCAGTAAATTTAATGATATTATTTTTTTCTCATAGGGACACACACTTATTCCAGCACCATTTATTGAAAAGATCCATTTTACTTTCCTGCTTTTTTCTTTGTAAAACATCAAGTGTGTATATCTGCCTGGGCTTATTATTTTTTAAATTTTATTTATTTTTGCATAGAAGAACTGGGGTGTAGGTCAGAGGTCTGGGGGGAGGGGTGAGAGGATTCACCAGTGACAGAGTGGGGAGCAGAACAGGCAGTCTACTGAAAAACACTGTTAAGGGGAGCAGTGGGTGAGACAGGAGAGGTCTGCTGCGCCAGGTAGGTCAGCTCCCTGGCCGGGGATCAAACTTGTGCTACAGTGACTGCACTGGCTGCAGTGACTGCAGTGCCTTCTGATAGCTTCATCGTGCTGAGACTTAACCCCTTGCACCACCAGGGAGGTCACCTGCCTGGGCTTATTTCTGGGCTCTATAGTGTGTTCCTTTAACCTATTTTTCCTCTATTTTAATATGCCAGTGTTAGTTGACATATAAACATATATTAATATTATAAATTATTAAACTTATTAATTATATTAACATTTTAATATTTATGGCATATGAATATATGAATGATAGTCATTAATATTATATAACATGCTGATACTAATGTTATTGTCTTGTCATTAGCTATAGAATTGCTATAGCAATATTAACATTAATAAATATGTTTTAGAATGAGAATTTTAGATCAGATACACACACTCGCAATCTCATACAGCCAGTTGGTTTTTTTTATTGGGATTGCATCAAAACTATAGATCACTTTGAGGTAATTGATCTATTCATAATAGTGAGTATGGGTTTGGTTTTTAAAACTTAAAAGTAAATGAAAAACTATTTTCAATTAGAACATAAAAGGACACAAAACCTCTGCAGCTGTTGATCTTGACTTTCTGAAATTTCAAGAGTCTATATGAACTTTCCCCCAATTAATTATAATATTTGGTGTTGCCTTTCAATATAAAGTATTGAGTGTTTAGTTCAGGGAAGTTTCTTCTATTTTTTCCTTTCATTGCCTCTATTTGTTTATTCTGGAACTCATTTTAAATACTTGTTAGACATCCTCCGTCTACCCTCCAATTCTCTTTAAATGAGGATATTTTATTATTATTATCAACTAATAATTATCTTAAAGATTAAGAAAGAAATGGTAGAGATATATAAAAAATATGTCCAACTTGTAATTTCTAGAATTATGTGGTTAAAAAAAAAGCCATAGTGTATAATTGCCAGGAAAGCTATTTATAGCAGAAATATGAGATTGAAAATGCCAAAGGTGTAAGGAACTTTAATCTGCTAATGTATTACACATGTTTCTTACAGCCAAGTTTTATTTTAAGATTAGATCTTGGCTATTTTCACTGTGTTGCTGCAAGTAAAACTAAAATTTTCTAAACTTAAAAGCTATATATTTTTCATATTTTTGATGTCACTTCATCTCCTCTGAAGCCCAGTTCATTTCCACAATGTAAGCATTGTGGATATATATATATATATATATATATATATATATATATATATATTTCTGCATCGTGGGGAGATATGTGTGTGTGTGTGTATGTATGTATACGTATATATTTAGATATATTTAAGTATTATATATATAATTTTGGGAGTTCAGCGTCATACCTCCATATGTACACATGCTTCACTCACCCTCCACCAACTTTCCAGTGTGACAACCGAATCATTCAGTTCTCTTAACGTTCATACTCTGGTTCCTCTTCAAATCGCATAAATCTTTTGCCTTTTTCAATTCTCTTAACTCTTAAAGTTTTCCTCTTTTTGTCTCTTTGCTCTGAGTTCTTAGAGACTTCCTCAGCCTTATTTTACAAAATGACAGTCTATTTTCAGCCACACTATATTATTATCCATCCTATCCATTTAGGTTTTAAAAAAACAATTCTGGGGCTATCTTATTTTAATATACAAAACTATTTTTTGTTCTTTTTTACATATCAGAGAGTATTTTTTATGGCTGCTTTTTTTAAAATATCTATGAGGATATTAATGAAAAATTTTAAAGTTACCTTTATCCTATGAACTATATGTTTAACTATTTTCCTTTCCCCTTTTTTCTCTCTAGGGTTTTTCTTTCTGTTGCTCTTGATAATCTTGGTCCTTTCCTTTGATGATATTTTTGTCAGATGTCTGGCTGCCATTAGTACTCATTCAGGTGTATGAATAAAGGATTGTATTAATTAGTATATGTGTTTTCCTCCTTTGTTATATAGTTTTGCTAATAGACCTCTTCATTGAAAGGGATGACTGACTTGATTCTGTGTAAGTATAGATGAGCAGATTGTATAGCATGTGGAATCAAGGATCAGGCAGGTAGGTTCACAGTGATTCATGACTTAATGTTTATTCTTTTTTTTAAAGATTTATTTATTTATGCATACAAGTTGGGGTACAGGCCAGAGGCATAGGGTGGTGAGAGGGTTCACCAGAGACAGAGCAGGGAGCAGAACAGGCAGATCGATGGAAATACACTGCTGAGGGGAGCAGCGAGCGAGGCAGGAGAGTTCTGCAGTGCCATGTGGGAGTTTCCCCCCAGCAGCGTCAAACTCGCATCTTCGCTGCCGGCAGCTCCACAGCGCAGCACAGCGCTTAACCAGGGAGTCCCTTATTCTTGATTAGAAATAGTTTTTCTTTATTCCTCCTTCTTCAGTTGGATTACTACGAACTCTGAGCTATTTTGTGGATAGGTACTAGCATCCATATTAGAAGTGAACCCTTATTTAAAAAAATAAGATCATTGGGCTTTATTCTAGGGTAGTGGTTCTCAAACTGTGGTTCCCAGAATCATCACCTGAAAACATGGTAGAAATAAAATTTTTCAGGGGCCTCCCTGGTGGCATAAGGGGTTAATTAAGTCTCAGCTCTGTGAAGCTATCCACAGCCACTGCAGCACAAGTTCGATCACTGGCCAGGGAGCTTCCCACATGGTGCAGCAGACCTCTCTCCTGTCTCACCCACTGTTGCCCTCAGCAGTATATTTCAGTCAGTCTGCCTGTTCAGTCAATCCCCACTCTGTCTCTGGTGAATCTTCTCACCACCACCCACCCCCTGCCACACCTCTGGCCTATACCCCAGCTTTGTATGCATAAATAAATAAATCTTTAAAAAAAGAAATGAAAAATTTCAGGTCACATCCTAGACATACCGAATAATAAATCTTGGGGGATGAATTCCAGAAATCTGTTTTAGCAAGTTCTCCAGGTGATGTGATGCATGCTTAAGTTTCAGGGTCACAATGCTAAGGGGAAAGTTGTTCTTTTTACATCTGAGGGTGGATAGACTCCTCCTGGTCCAGATGTTTTAAATGCAATTTAAATGAAATAGACTGATGAATGCTCCTGGATACAATCTGTTTTTGGTTTCATTCACTCCTGTGTGCATCTTTACTTGTTCTTTTTGGAAAAAAACTACTTTTGTGTCTTGGGATGAAGTTTCATCTGCTCTGGTTTATAGAATATAGGCTCCACTTTTAAAAATTCAGGATGTCATTGAAAAGGCAAAGCATGTTTATTTTGAATCAAAGAATTGCTATTCAGGGTTCAGATTCACAGGTTCAGGTAGAAACTTAAAATGTGCCGCAAGTATGAACAGAAGTTAAGGGTTTTTAAGGGAAGAGAGGAGGAGATGAAGTAAGTGGTTTTAAAAAAGTTAGTGTTAACAAGCTTAAGCTATTCTTGGCTATATATAATTGGTTATTGATTCTATTTTCTGGCAAAAAGACCACAATCAAGGTCCTTGTGAACAGGATGTTCTCCTGCTGATTTCGCAACTGTTCTATTCATGAAACAATTGCTCTTTGACCCACTTAAAACAAGTCAGGTAATGTGGTGTCTCTGTAATGGCTGCCTGGCACCATTTAAAAAAACCTGGTTTCCACTTGTTACTTTTCACACCATCTATCCATTTGCTTTTACTTTCCATGAATTCCTCAAAGATTGTTGATAGTACATTTTCTTCATTTCTACTTTTGATAAAGTTTTATTCTTTTTTAAAAAGCTTGTTATTTCAATCAGACTTTGATGGTGGAATAAGGGAGAGACATTGTTTGTTTCTGTTAAAATGTCTTTCCTTTCAAATTGTTAGTGGGCAGACTGAGGGGCATGCCAGAACCACCCAAACCTGCCTTCTCTAAATGATTCTGCCATCAGCTCCATGAAAAGAACTTTAATACAACTAGTGTGCAATAGAGATAAGAGAAGAGAAAGAATATAGGCTCCAAATGAAACACCCAAAGTTACCCATCCGATTGTGGGTAAAGGCCCAACCAAACAGGGTTGGCCCAAAGTGGGGCCACTGAAGTACGAAAGCTGCCACAAGTCTAAAGTACCTTCTGGTGGGGAACCATAAGAAAAGGGCAGAAGGGGCCACACAAGTCTAGAAAGAAAAGAACAAAATCAAAATAAAGTCAAGATAAAGGGTCTCATTGTGACCCTCCCCCTGGGTCTCTCACCCACATCTGTCTCTTTCAAGGGTCACCTTCCATGTTTCCCAAGCCCCTGGTACAAGTCCAAGGCGGCTGCTTCACATATCTCTGATCCACATGCCTCCTCCAGCTCTTCTCCAAGTTGTCTTGTCTTCCTAAGTCCTCCCAATCGCTTTCTAGCTGTCCATACTGCTCACCACCACCCTTCCTTGGGTGGGTCAGGGAACCTGGAACCTCACCTTTCTATGGATATCGCACTGTTACAAAATTAAGGGTCCATTAGGAGAAAAATTGGTTTTCTGATTTATTTTGTTTTTTAGAATTGTATAAGTTCACAGCCTTAGGAAATTATTAATCATTAGAACTATACAACAAATAATGGCAGCATTGCATTGAATTTTAGAAATCACCTAGTTCTGTATATCCACTTTACATAAAAGGAATGAGAGTTAGAATGAGAGAAGTCTGAGAGTTAGAAAGTGGAGGTAATTTGTTCTAGTTCAGACAGTAAGTTATTTCAAAACTGAAGCTAAAACCTAGTATGAAGTGGTACTTCTCTCTCTGAGGGAATGTAGAGGAAACAAAAGAATTTTCTGATCTAGAAAAAAATGAATCTATGCAAAAATTCCATTTTTAAGTTTATTTCTTGGAATAGAAGATACTTTTTCTCTCACACAAGTTGTATCGAGATGCCACTTGTTTGCATACCTATTTAATTTTGGAAGTAAAACTTCATACCTCTCTATGTGTGCATGCTTCATTAACCTTCCACCAAATCTTTAGTGCCACAGTCCTATTGCCTTCATTCCCCTGGCCCGCCCTCCTTCCCCGCTTATCCGCTCTAGTAACCAGTATATTTTTCACAAAATCTAAGAACTGAAATAGAGTATTTCCTACATTTACCCTAGTCCAACTTTTAGAAAATTAGGCTGTTAGAAGTCACAGAGGGAATTAGCAGTTGTTATCAGAAAAAGTAAAATGATTATGCCAGACTTCATAAATCTTGGCATATTTGAGAAAATGTCCCAATATATTACATGTGCCCATTCATGTGTGTAAACCTTTGGCTATTATGCTTTTTTCAGTGTAAATTGTTTTGCATTATAAGTTGATCTGAGTGTAGAATCAGTTTATTAATCTTTAGGAACCCAAGTACCTTCCCTGTTCTGCTAACTCTATTTGCTTCAAAATCCTACTCTTTTGCTATTATTTTCTTTCTGCATAGAGCAGCAATGGGAGTAGGGCAGGTCAGAGTGGTCAGGAAGTACATTCTAGTTCTCTCAAACTCTGCCATCTCTTTAGGTTTAGTGACAACTACCTTTTGAGCTCATCTTGGCCAGTTTTAAGATCAAACCATAATAGCCATGTTTTACTAGAGTGTAAAAGTGCTGCTTAAGGAACTGGGAAACCAGCAAGAAGTGGGAAGAGGATCAAAATGAGAATGTAATACAGCTGCTCTCAAAACTGGATACACACAGATTCTTGTTCTTTAAGAACAATCAGTACACTAAAATTTATATCTGAAAAGGCAATGTGCAAGTATAGAGAATATCATAATTGATCACTTGACTCAAGTTTTAACACAGACAGTTTCTCTGAGAAATTGTGAGGTGAAACTATGAAAGACATGTCTGCTTGGTAAAGGCACCCATCATAGAGTTTTTTGCTGTGGGTCATTTCATATCCCATGTAGGGCAAGTCATGAAACATGCTGAAGCAGTAAAAACAAACCACTGAGGAAAGGGGAGAATAGTAGCATTTAACAGGCATAGGAAGATCCTGAAATATGTGCTCTACTGGCCTAAGAGCAATAAATAAATTGGTGTAAGAAACACTAATTGTTAATCATTCTTTTGATGTAGACAGTTTCCAAATTTATTTTTAAGAAAACAAACTGATCTGTCAAATAAAATCTTATATGGAATCCTAATATAAAATAAATGAAGAATAAAACTGATGAAAGTTGCTTCTGGTTGAAGCATCTTCACAAAGTATAATTTGGAAAAAACGGGGTTATGGCATTTAAAACTCCTTTAAAATGCAGCAGTATTACCAAGGAGTTTGAACATGTTAAGGTATTTTCCAAAAATACTTTTGGAAAAATTAAATAAACCACATCTCAAATACTGTGATAACTTCTGGGAGCTTTATTTTTAGGAGGAGCAGAAAATCTGAATTTATCCACAGTAAGATTCCCTATGTTTTGCAGTGTAACTGGGATTGGAATCATAGGTCTTTAAAATTTTGCCTCTGCCATTTAATACCTGTTGATCTTGGCCAATTCATCTTTCTGAGACACAATTTCCTTATCTTTACATTGGGGAAAATAATGATGGTGGTGGTAATGCTGACTGGAAATGAAGTCTCAATGATGGTTATATAACAGTGTGATTTCCATAAAAAGAAAGAGGCACACGGAGCAGAAAGGCATGTAAGTAAAAAGGGCACTTTTGCTTCTTGGCTGTGGACTTGTATCAGGGACTTGAGGGACATGGAAGAAGACACTTGAAAGAGAGTGGGAGAGAGACCTGTGCGGAGGCTGACAATGGCAGCCGCTATCTTGATTTGTGCTTTGATTTTGCTCCTTTCTTCCCTGACTTGCCTGGCCCCTTCTGCCCCTTTCCTATTGTTCCCCGCCAGAAGGTGCCTAAGACTTGTGGCAAGGTTTTGGGGCTCAGTGGCTTTGTTAGGCCAACCCAGTTTGGCTGGGCATTTAACCCACGAGGGGGTGGGGAACTTTGGGTATTTTATTGGAAAGCTATTATCCGTCCTTCTGTGTATACTTCTCTCTGTGTATACTAATCCTATTAAAGTTCCTTTCTGTTAGAAATCACACTAAGAATATCCTTTGTCTTTATGCAGCGGATGATAGAACCCATTTAGAGTGTGCAGGTGTTTTGAAGGGTCCTTGGATACCCCTCATCAGTTTGCACTCTTAACAGTTAGACGAAGAGTTCATTAGATAATTGAAGTGAGGATTTGAACTCCAGAAGCAGTCTGATAGATTTTACTCTGTGAGACCCTTTCCAAAAAATATAAGTTTGAATTTAGTTCATATAGGTAGGAACATTGAGTCAATGACACTAAGAATATAATCATTCTTAACAGAAGGGACTTCTGTTATAAATTGTGCTGATGCTAGAGGGAAGCATTGCAGGATTTAAACTGTTCAGTTTTTTTTTTAAAGATTTATTTATGCATACAAGAGCTGGGGGTAGGCCACAGGTGTGGGGGATGAGAGGATTCACCAGTGACAGAATGGGGAGAGGAACAGGCAGATTGACTGAAATACACCACTGAGGGGAGCAGCTGGTGAGGTGGGGGAGGTCTGCTGTGCCATATGGGTCAGCTCCCTGGCCAGTGGCTGCTGATAGCTTCATAGTGCTGAGACTTAACACATTGCACCACCAGAGAGGTACTAAACTGTTCAGTTTTTAGGTCACACTGCAGAGATGCAGAGGCAGGGCACCCATTGCTAAATCTTATTTATATGGCTGTTTGGTCAGCACTAGGTGTGAAAAGACTGATTTTACCTTCAGGTAGCAAATTCCTGCACAAACTACTGGGTGGAACTTGTTCAGACTAAGTCTAAAAAGATAGCTTTTCATTCTTGCTAGTTAGATTGGAGGGGGTGGGGAGGGGGGCATTCCAGAAAAGTTAAAAATATATTCAGAATAATAATATTTAACAGAATTTTGAAGATTAATAATAAGAGTATTATCAAATGTGAAGTGATATTTTTAATTTACTACTGAATCTGGGAACAATGTGATAGGAGCCAAAAAGTGAAGGAAACCAGAGATGTTGGGGGAAAAGGATGTCTTGAATGAACTCCATAAACACAGGATTTATGGACCCCCACTCTCACCCCAGACCAAAGAGATCCAAGGCACCAAGGACTACAAATCCCATAATGTCATCACCACCGAGGGGAGTATTGCTGGGAACTGAGGGTGGAGTAAAGCAGCCAGGCGTGGTATATAACCAGACATGGACCTTGGGGGTCCCTTGGTTTTTTGCCAGTTTTCAGCGTGTTATCGGGGTCCAAGCTCAGTGGAACTGGTAGGACGCATTCACCAATTTATCTCTCTTTCTCCTTGAGTCATTCCTTTCTTCATTTCCCCCTTTTTGTGAGTAAACCCTTTATTATCTTTTTTGTGTGTGCCTGCAGTTGAGTCTCATTATAAGTCCCTTTTAAGTGTGCAGGTGAGGACCCACAGTCAGGCCACTCCATTTCACATTGGGGTTGCCCTGTAACAATGATACTTATAGAATGAAAATTTAAGGGCATATGATAATTATTTACTACATTTGAAGGGCTGATATGTGGAAGAATTGTTTGTTTTGCTTATTCACAGGCAGAACTGAGAAATATCCGGATGTTTCATGGAAGAGAATTTTAGCTCAGTATAAGAAAGAATTTTCCACGATCAGTAAGTGAAGTCATGTTTAGAGTTGTTGGGTTCTGAGAGTGGGGTACTTGGGTTAACTCTGGGAAAAGTTTCACCAGAGCTTCCCTTTCAGTGGCACCGGGGAGATTCCCACATGACTTTCTCCATGAGACAGAGATGTCGTTGTGTCCAAAAGGGCTGCCCCCGAAAATGACAGGTTTGCTGAAAGAGAGGCCTGCATGGTCACAGGTGGGCAGCCTTGGGAGAGCTGTGAAGAGAAGCCCCGGCATGGTGACAGGTCACAGGTGGACAGGAGGCTGCTGCCCTGCAAAGGGATAGAGTTGGGGGTAAGGGGCACCTGCATAGGCACATGTGGGTAGAGGGGCTGCTGCTCCTGGTCTACAAAAGGAAAAGATGGGTGAAAAGAGCACCTGCGTAGTCACAGGTGGGCAGGACTGCTGCCCCTTGCCAGTGCAGAAATGGCACTGACACAGTTTTCTTGTCTTTGGGAGGGGTTCATTCCTGTGTAGAGTGGTTTGTTTTTGTTGATTTTGAATAGCTCTGTAGAATTTGAAAGGGACCAGAGATTTCACAATGGCCCTCAGTCTCCATATCCTCACCTCTGGGCTCCCGAGACACTGTAACAGCAGTTTGACACTTGACTGCGTCTCAGCCTCATCATCTAGAGGTAGGTGCCTAAGGGTTTTTCATTTCTGTGCTGGTTTAACTACTATGTTAATTACTTCTACATTCACCTCCAGCTCCTGGCATTGTGCGAGCCAGGTTTCTGGTCTTGTGGTGCCTCTTTTCCAACTTTTTTACTCTTTTTTTTAAGATTTATTTATTTATGCATACAAGCTGGGGTATAGGACAGAAGCTTGGGGAGGCAAGAGGGTTCACCAGAGGCAGAATGGGGAGCAGGACAGGCAGTTTGACGGAAACACACTGCTGAGGGGAGCAGCGGGCGAAGGAGAAGAGGTCTGCCACACCATGTGGGAATCTCACTGGCTGGGCTTCGAACTCGTGTCACCGCTGCCGACGGCTCCACAGCGCAGCGCTTAACCACTGCGCCACCAAGGAGGCCCCAACTTTTTTACTCCTAACCTTCACCATAAGGAAACATCTTAGGAGTTGTAGAAAACCTGTCATTGTAGTGAAGGGGAACAAATTTGCCACCCCTAAATGTCTCTTTGGCTTAAGGATTATTTTGAGCTCAAAATTTTCAGGAAACAGCAGAGACAGGAAAAGCACTGAAAAACCGAGTTAAGGGCCTCCCTGGTGGCGCAGCAGCTAAACGCTGTGCTGTGGAGCTGTTGGCAGCTGCGATGCAAGTTCGACACCCAGCCAGGGAGATTCCCACATGGCACGGCAGACCTCCCCTGCCTTGCCCGCTGCTCCCCTCAGCAGTGTATTTCTGATCTGCCTGTTCTGCTCCCCACTCTGTCTCTGGTGAACCCTCTCATCTTCCCATACCTCTGGCCTGTACCCCACCTTGTATGTATAAATAAATAAATCTTTAAAAAAAACTGAGTTAACCTTTTGTAAGAGACATTTACATGTATAGGGGGAAATCTCCATTTTGTAGGTTGCCTACTCCTGCTCCAGGAAGGGAGATATTCATTGCTATCTACAAGGAATATGAGCTGACTGTGATAGATTGTGGGGAGCCTAATAAAATTTGTTAAATTCTCTCTATGGCCCATTTACTTTTCCATCTTCCTGTGCATTGTCTCTCTCCCCTTTTAATTTCCGCACCCCAACCTGCAACATAGTTCGTCTTTAAACGAACATGGTGTTTATGGTAGTGTGGGGGAGCTACTCAGTTTTCCTGGGTTATCGCCCATGTATACAGGAGGAATACATGTTACTTAGCGTTTGTCTTTCTCCTATTAACCTGTATTTTATCACAGATGTCAGCCAAAAACTTAGAAGAGGGAAAATTGTTTTTCCTGCCCTACAGTAGATTGTGATGTTTTGATAAGATGTTGGGTTCAGTGAGCAGGGTCCTTGGGTCACTTCTGAGAAGAATTTAAGCAGTTCGTCTTTCAGCAGCCTGTGGCGAGCTTGCCAAGGGGACAAAGACATTTGGTCATATCCAAAAAGGGAAGGTTCATTGCAAAAAAAGGAAAGGAGGAGATGCGTTTGTCATTTTGGGGGTTGATGAGTTTGAGAGCGGGGTCCTTGGGTTCACTCTGGGAAAGTCTTCACCAGAGGTTCCCTTTCAGCGGCACGCGGTGAGTTTTGCCATGAGACAGAGATGTTAGTTATATTTAAAGGACAGGTTTAAAAAAAAAAAAAAAATAAAGGACAGGTTTATTAGGGAAAGGGACAGAAGAATAAGGGATGTTGGCATAGACACAAGCGGGCAGGAAGAGCTGCCCCGAAAGGGGCAGGTTTGCTAAGAGAGAGGCCTGCGTGGCTGCAGGCAGGCAGGCAGCCCTGAGGAGATCTGCCTCTGCTAAGGGACATCAATGAAGAGAAGTCCCAGCATGGTACAGGTCACGGGCAGGCAGGCAGGCAGGCGGCTGCCCTGCAGAGGGACAGAGTTAGTGAAAAGGGGCACCCACATATTCACAGGTGGGCAGAAAGATGGTTTTCCCGAGCTACTGTAGACTGCACTGATAGAGTCCTCTGTCAGTCAGGAGGGCGTTCCCACTGGTACAGTCCTCTTTCAGTTGGGAGGGCTCGGTCCCTCCAGGAGTGGTTTGTTTGCTGCTGATCCTGAATAACCATCCAGGATTGGAAAGGGAACAGATTCCACAATGGGCTCAATCTCCATATCTTCACCTTTTGCTCAGCCTTAGGCACTGGCTCCTACGTAGTTTTGGTTATCACCGAGTTAATGGTCATGCTGATTCCTTCCACCCCATCTCCTTGTGTGAGTCAGTTTCTAGTCTCGTAATTCCTTTTTTTTAGATTCTGTCTCCTCCATCACTTCCATAGGTACGAGTGGGCAGGAGCTGCTGCTGCTGCTTCTCACAGGGAGAAGGTTTGTTAAAAGGGGTGCACTCATAGTCGTAGGAGGGCAGTCTAGGGAAGAGAGCTGCCTTTGCCAGGGCAGGAGTTGTTCTAACATAGTGTTCCTTTTTGGAGGAGTGGTTTATTGCGAATTGGTTGCTCACTGTTAATCATTTTTAAGATGTGGTTGGGTTAAATTGTAATGACCAGTGATTCCCTAATGACCCTCAATCTCTATATCCCCACCTTTGAGTGTTCTGAGTCTAGGGAGTAGGTTCCTAAGGATTTTTCATTTCTATAGCTGGTTTAATGACTGTGTTAATCATTTCTATCCCTACCTCCAGTTTCTGGCCTTGTGAAGCCGCCATCCTAAATTTTCTACTCTGAGCCTCCATCAGTTTCAAAGTGGCTTCTGGGGAATCTTGCTGTCTGGATTGTAGAATAAAGGTTTTCTTCACTGAGCAGAATGTAGAAGTAGATAGCTTTAAAGATCTGAGATCCTGTGAATCTTTTACTATTCTTTAAGAATATCTTATTTTTTGACTTCCATATCTGTCCATTTTTCTGGTAATTGTAGAATAGACCAGGAGAGGTCTTCTGAACCAGGCATAATAAATCATAGTGTTACAGGGCAGGAGAGGGGCACCCCCAAAACCCCAGATCTGCCCTGGTCTAAATGGGTTCAGCCATCCGCCGCATCAATACAAAACATATAGGGCCTTTTGTGGAAGGAAACTTTAATACAATTAGAAAAGACAGAGAAGACAAAGACTATAGTATCTAAGCCAAGCACCCAGTGTTATCCAACTCCTCATGGGTGAAGTCCACCCAAACGGGATTGTCCCAAAGCAAGTCTCGACAGCCTGCCACAAGTCTAGAACAGCTTTTGGCAGGGACCCACACATAAAAGTCAGAAACAGCCAGACAATTCTGGGAGGAACCAAAATACCTTTCGGCAGGGAACCGTATAAAAGGGTCAGAAACAGTCAGACAACTCTGAGAGGAACAGAAGAAAATCAAAACCAAAATCAACACAGCCATCTTTAACTTCCCCACGGGTCTCTCTCCCATATCTCTTTCAATCAGTCCAGGCCAGTGCAGCTTCTTTACAAGTCTCTGCTCCTTGGGCCTCTTCTGGCTTTCCGACCTTCTTCCGTCTACTCTTGTCTTCTGTCTGTGTTCTGTGTCTCCTCTGTATGTGTCCTCTCCAGCTTCTTATATCCTGCTCAGTTCCACCCTACCTTGGGTGGGACAGGGAACCTGGGACACACCCTTTTTCCTGGGGACCACCCTGTTAAAATAGCATCACAACTTCTTGGCTTTAGTGATTAATTGGTTTAGGGATAGACATGTGACTGAAACCAGGCCAGAAAGGACCACAGTCTATATTTTTAGACTTTTGTTGAACATTGAGAGGAGAAGCATACTTTTTCTGGTACGGATGGTTATGATAATGAGTAAACCTGAAGTTTCTGGTAACCATCTTGTTACTGGAGTTCTGTCTGAGAATGCAGCTAAGAAGATAAGCAGTGATCGAAGATAGTGATTAAACGTTTTTTAAAAAATTTATTTATTTATGCATACAAGAACTGGGGTGTAGGCTAGAGGTGTCAGGTGGTGAGAGGATTCACCAGAGACAGAGTGGGGAGCAGAACAGGCAGATCTACTGAAATACACTGCTGAGAGGAGCAGTGGGCGACGCAGGAGAGGTCTGTGTGCCATGTGGGAAGCTCCCTGGCTTGGGATCGAACTTGTGATGTAGTGGCTGCTGATAGCTTCATAGTGCTGCTCTCAACCCGTTGCGCCACCCGGGAGGCCTGAGCTCAAACTTTTATGACATTAGTTGAACCTGTAAAAACAACCATCCTTGAAATAAAATTCTGGATCTTTGCCACTTACATGAACCAGTAAAATAATTCCATCTTGAATTATTTTAATGATTACTTGCAACTTAAGGAGGGCCTAATGGAGGCTTAGAGTAGAAAATTTAGGATGAAGGTTTCACAGGACCAGAAACAAGAGGTGGGGGTAGGGATGATTGACAAGTCATTAAACTGGCTATAGGAAATACTTGGGTGTGGACTGCTATTGGAAATCATTAGGTAGGTGGGGATATGGAGATAATCAGTCATTACAAAGAAACACCAGTCCTTACAGATTAACTAAATCAGACCCTAGAAGTGAAGAATTTACAATAGATAAATTCCACAAAGAAATGAATCCTCCCCTCCCCCAGCCAAAGAACACTATAAAAGGACAGGTCCTGCTCTAGCAAAGCTCAGATCTTATCCCAAGACTGCTGGCCTGTGTCGATGCAGGAGTCTCATTTAACAAACCTGACCCTTTCAAATGCAGCAATTCTATGTCTGCCTGTGTCTGTGCAGGCACCTCTTTTTACCTGTCTCTTTTTTCCTAACCTGTTTTTTTAAAATGCAGCCTTTGCCTGTTTGTGTCTATGCAAATATCTTTTCCTGAAAGGGGAAGTCTGCCAAAATTTTTCTCAGAGGAAACCTTGGAGCCGTGTAATCCCCATAGAAAGGGATGGTTCCAGGTTCTCTGCCCCACCCAAGTATTCCAGGGCAACCATAATGTGAAATGGGTTGGCCTGGCTGTGGGTCCTCACATGAGCTCGTAGAAAGGACTTATAATGAGACTCAACTGCAGGCACACACAAAAAAAGTTTAATAAAGGGTTTATACTAACCCTGGCTGCTTAACTCTACCCTCGGTTCCCAGCAATCCTCCCTTCAGTGATGATGACATTATGGGATTTGTAGTCCTTGGTGTCTTGGATCTCTTTGGCCTGAGGTGGGGGTGGGGTCTGTAACAACCTATCTGTGGAGTTTGTTCAGGAAGTCCTTTCTTTTTTTTTTTTTTTACAGGAGAGCTGCGGGGGTGCGGGGAGGGAGGAAAGCGGACAGGGTGGAGGAAGTCCTTTCTTCCCCAACAGCAGGAGGAAAGAAGGCAATAGGTAAATTTATACAAACAGCCTTAGGCTTGATGAGGATATGATGGGCAGAACATTCTTGTCCCCTATCTAGAAAGAGGTGGAAATTTCCCAAGACTATTCTTGTTTATTGTAGATAGGGGAAGCAATACATTTTTTGAGTTGCTTGCTTTCTGTTTACAGAGCCTTTGGTGGGGGAGGGAGCCTTCCATAAAACTCTTATCTGCAAATAAGAGCAAAGCAGCAAATGTAAAACTTTTGTTCTTTATGTTTCTCAGAGTATAGGGAAAGTAATTTTGTTTATGTAATGTAGGGGAGGAGAGAACATTTCCCCTTATCTCTCTGAATTGTTCTTGGGCTTGTAGTCAAATTAACATAAAATAGATTAGTAGGATTGGATGAGTGAGCAAGGAAAAATCAATTTAATAACATATTTGGAGAATTTTACGTGGTTGTAAACTCTAAAGAATAACAGAGAGGAACAGGGGTAATTATTCAGTGTTTATCAACCTGGGGAGTAAGGAGAGAGGAGGAGACTTTCTATGACAGACAAGGAGGGAATAGCCTCATCTCTGTGTAAAGATGAAGTAAATATAAAGGTCACATTCACAGAAAAACCTACACCTGTGTGACACTTTCCCCTCTCCCTCCAACTACATTTTTCTAGGTAGAGCAGTGATTGCTTCTTTAATTCGGAAAAAGGCAAAGTACAAAACGGTCCTAGGACTTTCAGGGAGCTGAATTTAAAATATTCTGCATTTTAAAGTAATGATAATAGTCTTCCGTAGGCTCATAGATTCTCAGTGGACCTTTAGTTCGTATCAAGGTGACCTCTATTGGGAGAGGCCCATTCTGGGAATATTGAGAAAAGGCTGCCTGATGTTCTGGGGCAGACTGACTGGACACCTCCAAATTTTCATTCTTCTAGGTAGTTAAAGGAGTGATGTTATTCATGAGCCTGTAGAGCTTCAGTTAACTTCAGCTCAAAGTAATTCACATGCCAAAGTGACATGTTTGGGTCTGATGTGGATATCTTGGGGAGGCTCTCTGAACATCTTAGGGGAGGCCTATCCTCCAGTAAATACCTTGAGGGGTCTTTTTTTGTTACTACCATTGAAAAGGATGGCATTCTCAAGACAAGATCTGAAATGGGTGTGAGAATTAATATACAAAATTTCTGTTTAAGTGAGGTAGGGAGGCCAGAAGAGAATGCCCACACATGTGCAATCAGCAAACTATCGGATCCAGTATGCCTTGTGTCTCCAATGGGAAGTTATATTGCTCCCCTGTCCCAGTGGAAGGAGTAAGAGGGCATCATTAACCAACAGGACTTCAAAAAGTTATATAAGGGGGTGCTGACTTTTGGTTAGGGAGTGAATGTGGGTCTTGCCATGGGACTGCACTTTCCAAATTTCTTTTTGTTGTTGTTTTCCAAATAAACCCCTTTTGTTGATGGAATGTCTAATTGACTTTTGTTTGAGGTCAAGAGATTTTAGAAAAAAGAACAAAAATTGCCTTTTTACATATAACAGCTTTTTATGCTAGAAGTACTTTAGGGAATGAAAGAGGAACTGTGTCAGGATGCAGAGGAAATCATCCCATAACAACCCTGGGTTATTCTAGGTTAGCAAGTAATCAATGAAGCATCATTAAGATTGATAAGACAAAAAAAACAAGAAAAAAATTGATAATAACATGTATACATCCTGTATATATGAGAGAGACCCAGCAAAACTGAGTAGCTCACCATATCTTCAGATGCTATTTTAGCGAAGGCAAATTAGAATGGAGTGGGAGGAAGGAAGGGATGATAAGGAGTTTACCAAGGAGGGTATTGTAAACAAATTTATGCACTTTTAAATTCTGCCTTTCCCCTTGAAAAGAAACAAGGAGATTAGGTCTTTCCTATACAGTGAGGGAGATGCCCTTACAGAGAGAAATTTACATGTAAATGTTTTTTTTCAAAAGCAACCTCCACCTAACTTTCAGAACCCTTCCCATGAAATCAACCTTTTGCCAAAAAGACATATTTTGGGCATGGTAGATTTTTTTCCTCTCCCACAACTGTTTATCCCTATAGTGTGACACTGTTCGGAGACCAACTACAGCCCTGAGGTATTAGGGATGTGAGTTGGTGGGAGGAGGCAGAATAAGAGTTGAACCTTACTCTGAATCCATACCTTAGGAAGTATCGAAGAGTATTTACTTTCTCAGAAAACTGTGTATTAAAGACAGAAGATGGCACCAATAGGCTGAAAAACTTAGGGACAGACATTCATGCAGCACTGACATTTTGTCCATCCTGTTCCAGTCCTTTTCAGTGGCTCTGACCCATCTATGTAAATGTAACCTAGCCATTTAAAAACAAAACTAACTAACCGCCACTGGTGATTGTCCCATCTCTGAAATTAGCCCAGGCCGATTCTTGCTTTTCCACGTCAACCTTACTTTTGACTTTCCTGGTTCCCTACTCTACAGTTGTCATGGTTCCTGTTATTACTGCTTTGGATAAGCTATTCCATTGTTACTTTAACTCTATCTCTTGAAAAAGATCTTTTTACTTACCTCCACTTTCATAACTTTATTTGTGTGAAGAAATATATACTTTCTCTGTTCTGGCCCTGTGGGACCACCAGGTGAGGCCTATTTGTCTCTCTCAGTATTCCCATTAAGAAAGAAATACTGAAAAAATATTTTCCTTTTTCAGATGATTTAGTTACTTTTTATGTTCCGAGAACAGAGTACATATTCCTTCGTTATAATATCCTGTGTAAGATATTAAACATTAGGATACAAACTAAACTGTTCCTTTATTCTTCTTTTGTATGGTACTGAAACTAGTACCAAGCTTTTCCAAGAACTTGAGAAATCCTTTTGGTGATAACAATTCTATATGGCGTCAGTAGTGGCGAGCACATAGTAGGTGCGTAATATTTATAATTGATGATGTTGATGAAGTGCTTACAAGTTCCCCAAGGAAGAATATAGGTTTATGTTATTAATTTTATGCCAGAGGATACACTTTTTGTGGTCATTACATATTTTCATTAAATACAGTTGTAGGTGCATACCCACAGAGCCCCCACTTGAGGAGTACATGCCCTGAAAGGTGTCTAGCCATCTGCCAAGTCCAATAAAACTCCCCAACTTACTCACCCTTGTATGGGCAAAAGCCCAGCCAAAAAGAATTGACCCAAAGGAGGGCCATTGAGTAGGCACTTTCTGGTGGGGAACTGCAGGAAGGGGTTCTGAAGCAGGTCCCAAAGAGCCAGGACAGAAGGGGTGATCACAATGAGAGAATAGCTGCTATTGTCAGCCTTCCCAATGTCTCATGCATGAGTCTCTTCCAACTGTCTCTAGATGACTCTTCTCCCCGGGTCTCCTTATAAGTCCATGGATGCAAAACTCCCCTAATGGTCCCTTTATTAAATTGTTCTTCTGAGTGTGCCATGTTTCCTAAGGGTTGAACCTCACTAATTCAGTATGAGTAAATATATTCCCCCATTATTTATGTTTATGTCTTTGGAAAATATTCCCTACTAGAAGTTTGCATGTTGTTTCCTCAGGCATCTTTGTTATAGGAATGAAGCTATGCCAATGGTATTTAACTATCCAGTCATTCTTTATATTATTTTTTCATGGAGTTAACATTGGTTTGCAACATTATATATGATTGAGAGGTATAGGATCCCCCTCTTTAGGTGTGGTTAGCACATCACACCCACCACCAAAACACCCATAATCCTCCACCATAGTCCATTGTGCTTCCTGTCCTCCTGTTCTCTACCTTCCCTTTCCCCCCTCATTGCTTCAGTTTTACAGTCTGATGTCTAAGTTTGGTTCTTTTTTAATTGTTTATATCTTTTTTTATTCATATTTTTTACATTATTGTGTATTCCCCATAGGTTACCCACCACCAATTCACCCGTGAACCATCACCATAGTCCCTTGTGCTCTTTTCTACCCCTTTTTGAGCCCTTATACCTCCCCCTCCCTTGCTGGATGTCTCTTTCTTGTGTGGTTCACCTGTATTCCGGTTATATGTGAAACCATTTGATATTTTTCTCTTTCTTTATGGCTTATTTCGCTGAGCATTATCCCTTCTAGCTCCATCCATATTGCTGCAAATGGCATATGTTTATCTTTTTTGAATGCTGAATAGTATTCCATTGTATATATATACCACATCTTCTTGATCCAATCATCTATTTTTGGGCATCTGGGTTGTTTCCATATTTTAGTTATTGTAAACAATGCTGCAATAAACATTCGGGTGCATGTCTCTTTTTGGATTAATGTTTTTGTGTCCTTTGGGTAGATTCCCAGAAGTGGTATTACTGGGTAGTATGGAGGCTCCATTTTTAGCAATTTGAGGAACCGCCATACAGCTTTCCACAGTGGTTGGACAACTTTGCATTCCCACCAGCAGTGTAGAAGAGTTCCTTTTTCTCCACATCCTCGCCCACATTTGCTGTTCCCAGTTTATTTAATACGTGCCATTCTTGCTGGTGTAAGGTGGTATCTCATTGTGGTTTTTATTTGCATTTCCCTGATTATGAGGGATGTTGAGCATTTTTTCATATGCGTATTGGCCATTTGCATTTCTTCTTTGGAAAAGTGTCTTTTAAGTTCTTCTGCCCATTTTTGACTGGATTTTTGGCTTTGTGTGTGTTGAGTTGTGTGAGTTCTTTGTAGATTTTTGTGATCAGTCCCTGGTCTGTTGTATGGAGTGCAAAAATTTTTTCCCAGTCTGTAGGCTGTTTCTTTGTTTTGATTAATGTTTCTTTTGCTGTACAGAAGCTTTTTAGTTTGATATAATCTTCCTTCACTATCCTTGCTTTTGGGGGATATCTTGAAAAATGTTGCTAAGGTGGATGTCATGTATTGTTTTGCCTATGTTCACTTCTATATATTTTATGGTCTCAGGTCTTATGTCCAAGTCTCTTATCCATTTTGAATAGATTTTCGTGCATGGTGTGAGGTAGTAGTATAGTTTCATTTTTCTGCATGTAGTCACCCAATTTTCCCAGCACCATTTGTTGAACAAACTGTCCTTGTTCCACTGAATATTCTTTGCACCTTTGTCAAAGATTAATTGTCCATATATATATGTGGGTTGATTTCTGGGTTCTCAATTCGATTCCATTGATCTGTGTGTCTATTTTTGTTCCGGTAGCATGCAGTCTTAATTATTATGGCTTTGTAGTACAGTTTGAAGTCTGGCAGGGTGATACCTCCATTCTCCTTTTTGATCAGGAGAACTTTGGCTATTCGAGGTTTTTTGTGATTCCAGATGAACTTTATCAGTATTTGTTCTATCTCTTTGAAGTATGTCATTGAGATTTTTCTTGGAATAGCATTGAATCTGTAAATTACTTTCAGTAGTATGGCCATTTTGATGATGTTAATTCTTCCAATCCATGAGCAGGGATGTCTTTCCATTTCTTTGTGTCTTCTTCTATTTCTTATAATAACGTTTTATAGTTTTCTTTGTATAGGTCTTTCGCTTCTTTTGTTAGATTTATTCCCAGGTATTTGATTTTTTTTTTGTTTTGATTGTAAAAGGGGTGGTTTTCTTGATTTCTTCTTCAGATTGATTATTTGCATATAGGAAGGTTACTGACTTTTGTGTGTTGATTTTGTATCCCGCTACTTTACTAAATTGGTTGATTATTTTGATTAGTTTTTCTGTGGAGTTTTTAGGGTTCTCTCTATATATTATCATGTCATCAGCAAATAGTGAAAACTTTACTTCTTTCCCTATCTGGATTCCTTGTATGCTTTTCTCTTGTCTTATTGCTCTGGCTAGGACTTTCAGTATTATATTGAAGAGCAATGGTGAGAGTGGGCATCCTTGCCTTATTCCTGATCTTAGTGGAAAGGCCTTCAGCTTCTTACCGTTGAGGATAATATTGGCCGTGGGTTTGTCGTATATGGCTTTTATTATATTGAGGTATGTTCCTTCTATCCGAAGAGTTTCAAGGGCTTTTTTCATAAATGGGTGTTGCACATTGTCAGATGCTTTCTCAGCATCTATTGATATGATCATATGGTCTTTGTTTTTCTTTTCGTTGATGTGTTGGATTACATTGATTGATTTTTGGATGTTGAACCATCCTTGTGTCCCTGGAATAAATACCACTTGGTCGTGGTGTATTATCTTTTGGATGCATTGTTGGATCCTATTGGCCAAGATTTTGTTAATTATTTTTGCATCAGTATTCATTAGGGAGATTGGTCCTTAGTTTTCTTTTTTTGTATTGTCTTTGTCTGGTTTTGGTATTAGAGTAATGTTTGCTTCATAGAATGTGTTTGGTAGTACTCCTTCCTTCTCGATTTTTTTGAAAGAGTTTTTGTAATATAGGGACTATTTCTGTTTTGATTGTTTGGTAGAATTCTTTTGTGAAACCATCTGGTCCTGAGCTTTTGTTTTTTGGGAGGTTTTTAATTGTTTCAATTTCACTGCCTGTGATTGGTCTGTTTAGGTGTTCTATATCTTCTTTGTCTAGTTTTGGGTGATTGTATAGTTCTAGGAATTTGTCCATATCCTCTAGGTTGTTGTACTTGTGTCCGTAGAGCTGTTTGTAGTAATCTCTGATTTTTTTTTGATATTTGCTGTGTCCATTGTGATTTCTCCTTTTTCATTTATGATCCTATTTATTTGTGTTTTCTCTTGTTTTTTCTTTGTAAGCCTGGCTAGTGGTTTGTCTATTTTGTTTATTTTTTCAAAGAACCATCTTTTGGTTTCGTTGATCTTTTGGATTGTTTTATTTTTTATTTCCATTTCGTTTATTTCTGCTTTGATTTTATTATTTCCTTTCTTAAACTGTCTTTTGGGTTTTTTTGTTGTTCATTTTCTAGTTCTTTGAGATGTGAGATTAAATTGTTTCTTTGGGTTGTTTCTTGTTTCTTGATGTGAGCTTGTAATGCTATATATTTTCCTCTTATTACTGCTTTTGCTATTTCCCAGACGTTCTGGAAAGTTGTGTCCTCGTTGTCATTCAGTTCTGGATATTTTTTAATTTCTTCTTTGATCTCTTCATTGTTCTATTGGTTTTCCAGTAATGTGGGTTTCAATCTCCATGAGGTAAGAAGGTTTCTTTTTTTCTTTTTATAGTTTATTTCCAGTTTGACTCCTTTATGATCAGAGAAGAAGGCTGGTACAATTTTGATCTTAGTGTATCTGTTGAAGTTTGTTTTGTTTCCTAAAATGTGGTTAATCCTGAAGTATGTTCCGTGTGTACTTGAGAAAAATGTGTATTCAGTTTTTCGGAGGTGAAGTGATTGATAGATATCTGTTAATCCCATGTGGTCTAGGTCCTTATTTAGAGCTTTAATGTCCTTGGTTACTTTTTGTCTTCTTGATCTGTCCAATAGAGAAATTGGGGTGTTGAAGTCTCCTACTATGTATGTATTTTCTTTAATGTCTGTTTTCAGGGATGATAATAATTGTCTGATATATTTTGGTGCTCCTTCATTTGGGGAGTATATGAGTATATGTTGATGAGTGTTATATCCTCCTGTTTTATTGTCCCCTTTATTATGATGTCATGACCAGCTTTGTCTTTTTTTACCTTCTTAAGTTTGAAGTCTATTTTATCTGCTGTAAGTATAGCTGTTCCTGCCTTCTTTCTTGGTCCATTTGCTTGTAGGATTGTTTTCCATCCTTTAACTATTAATCTCTGTTTATCTTTTGCAATTAAATGTGTTTCTCATAGACAGGAGAAGGTTGGGTTCTGTTTTTTGATCCATCCTGCTATGTTGTGTCTTTTAATTGGTGTGTTTAGTCCATTTACATTTAGAGTTAATATTGATATACTGTCATCCATATTTGTCTTTTTGTTTACCTTTTTGTGATTTCTAATCCTTACCTTATTCCGTATTTCCTGGTCTTTCCTCTGTTGGTTTTGTCTTCATGGTTTCTTGTAGTATGTTTTGGACTGGGGGTTTGGTAGTGATGAATTTCTGTAGTTTCTGTTTGTCAGAGAAGGTCCATATTCTTTCTTCATAGAGGAAGGAGAGCTTTGCAGGGTAGAGTATTCTTGGTTGACATTTGTTGGCATGTAGTATATTACATATGTCACTCCATTCTCTTCTTGCCTGTAGTGTTTTTTCAGAGAAATCTGATGTCAGCCTGATTGGCTTTCCTTTGTAGGTTGTTTCTTTGTTCTCGTCATTTTCAATATATTTTCCCTGTCTTGAATTCTCGATAGTTTTACTATCATATGTCTTGCTGTTTTTTTTCTTTTCCTTGTAATAATTTGGAGATCTTCTGGCTTCCTGTATGTCGATTTTTGTTTCCTTTTTCATGTTTGGAAAGTTCTCTTCAGTTATCTCTTTGAGAAGTTTCTTTGTTCCTTTGTGTCTCTCCTCTCCTTCTGGGATTCCTATGATTCTGATGTTTCCTTTTTTCATGGTGTCAGATAGTTCTCAAACCTTTTCCTCATTCTTTTTCCTTCGTTTTTCTTTTTCCTTTTCTGTCTTGGTTCTTTCAGTATCTTTATCTTGCAGAGTGCTTATTCTTTCCTCAGTGTTTTAATCTACTTTCATGGCTCTCTACTAATTTTTGTAAATCCTCCATTTCCTTCAATTTCTCCTTTATGGATTCATTCTTGTTTTTCAGTTCTTCATTTATATTCCTCAGTTCTTTGTTCTTTTCATTTAATTCTATTATTTTTTATTATGGCTATTCTGAATTCTTTAGGCAGATGTAATATTCTATGTCCATATTCTTGGGTTCTGAAGAGGGATTTTCTTTCTGTGGTGTATTGTTTTGAGGGTCATTTGTAACTTTTTTTCTTCCTGTTGTTGGCCTTCTGCTTTGCTCTGATCGTAGCATTCCTGTGCTGTTGGTGCCAGCGGGCATGATTCTTGGTTCTACTTGCTGAGGAGTGTTTGTTGTTTCCTAGTGTCTGAGTTGCCTTGGCTGTAGCTGATTTTTTTCCGGACTTTCTTTTTTCTATGTTGAATTTCTGTGTCTCTCGTGGCGTGTCTCCTATGTGTTTCTGGTTCCGAGTGGAATTAGGGTAGAAGAAGGGGTGGTGGCTTGTAGTAAAAATAAAATAAAATAAAAATTAAAAAATAAAAAATTTAAAAAAAATTAAAGAAGAATAAAATAAAAAAGGTATTGGGTAGATGTAAACTTGGGGAGAGTTTTGTAGTCCTTTTGCTTTTAGGTTTTGGAGTTTCCGGGTAGGCCCCCTGTTAGGGTTCAGTCTCCCTTTCCAGTGTCAGTTGTTGCTGTTGTCCTACTGTTGCTGCTGTCATTTTACAGTTGCTAGGAGTCTTTCTGTTCTTTCTCTCTCCCCCCTTTTTATTTTTCTCCTATCCCTCAGTGTTTGCCTGGGGGCTATCCCTGCCCCTGTGGTTATGTCTGGTGGGGAGGGGTCGAGAGTTCCTCATCTTAAGTTTCTTTTCTGCTGCTTGGGCCCCACTACTCCATGGGGGGGGGGTGCAGGGGTGGAGGTTGTGGGCTGCTGTTGTTCAGAGTTTCTCCTCCCCTAGATTCTGGGGGCCACTGTGCAACCTCCTAGAAGTTGGATGTGGGGCCACGGGGGGTGGGTGCTGGGCCGTGGTTTCCACCAGCTGGAATTTCCTTTCTGCCGCTCTCGTGGGTGCCAAGATGCAGACACTTTTTGGAGGAGGGTGTGTTTGGAGACAGTTCCAGCAGGAGCCTGTATCCCAGGTCAAGTTACCTCCAGTCAGGTTAGAGAAGAGTAGATTTCCCTAGTAGCAGCTACTGGTATCAGGTTACAGACTAGGGAGGAGATTGTTTGAGGTGGTCTCAGCAGGAGTTTTTCCTGCCCATCTGGTTCCTCAGGCCAATATATTACTTAGCAACCAGTGGGGGATTAGGACCCCACAGGGTGCAGGCAGTTAGTCCTCCCAGCTACGATGTTACCTATCCCCAGGTGGGGGAGGGAATGCAGTGACCCTTGAGCTTTCCTGCACTTCAGAGCTGCCATGCAGGGAAGAGAGGGGGCTCGTGGGGTGGGGGGGTGGGGGTCGCACTCCCTGTTGGTTGGCCAGAGCCTTCGGACCCCACCGCAGTTTCTAACCTTGTATTCAGCGGCACTCCATAAAGCTGGCTTGCCCACCTCTCCTTGCTGTTGTTCCTCCGTGTGGGGTCTGATGTCTTTTCTCTTCTCTTTACTCTGACTTTTTGGTTTATCTTTAAGTCTAAAGCACCTATGGGGATGATTGTATTGTGTAGGGCATTCAGTTCTCCTCAGATCGGCTCTCAAAGTTAGGGATTTTTCTCTCCATAAGTCGATATTTTTTGGTAGAGCCTGATCCTAGCGTCTGTTTGCTGCCATATTTGGGGGGGCGTGTCCTCCATACATATTATCTTGCTGTATTTATTTTTCTGGGAGGTACCTTCCCCCCCTTATATTCTAAGATTTTTTTCTGTTGTTTCATCTACTTGTAGTTGATTCGTTTTCATTGCTATATAATATTCCATTATATGACATCGTACACAATTTGTCCATTATTGTGCCAATGAAAGTTTTAGAAATTTGCTCTGACTATTGTTAGAAATGTGACATGTTTCCTAGAGCAAACACCTAGGGATAGAATTGGAGATATCTGTCTGTCTGTCTGTCAATCTATCTACTACTTTTATAAATAATGAAAAGTTTATTTAAGTTCCAAAATAGTTGAATATACTTATATTTACAGCAATATATGAGAGTTTCAGTTTTACCACATTCTTTCTTACAGTTGCTATTTTTAATCTTATTTTTTCATTAATTTGCTTTGTGTATCATGTTAATTCATTGTAGTTTTACTTTTCATTTCCTTGGTTACTAATGAGTTCAAGCACTTTTTCAAGTTTATTGGCTATTAAAGTTTCATCTTCTGTGAAATGCTTGTTTGTGTCTTTTCTCCGTTTTTATATTGGCTATTTTATTTTCATTTTTAGGGGCTATTAATATAATCTTGCTATTAATGTTTTGTTGGTTATCTGTGTGTAGATATCTTTCTCCAGTTTGTGGCTTGTTATTTTGCTTTCTTTGTGGTGATTTTTGTTCATCAGATTTTGCTCATCAGATAACTTTTTAATTATCTTGATTTAATGTGTTCATATATGTCATTTTTCCTTTATGATTTAAGTTTTGTCAGTCTTGTTTAGTGTATCCTTCCCTGACACATTAGTGATTACTGCTCAAATTACCATAGCTTGAACTCCCATTGACCAGGTATCTTGATTTTAACAACTCTTCCTCTTTCTAAATATCTAGGGGTTTCTGAAAGCATGCAGTGAATGTGTTCATAAACCTCTTTGTCATCTATAAATCTGTAAGTCACAATTGCCATATTTTATTTCTATTCCACTCTCCCTTCTATCCAATAGCCAGTGCTCTTGGAACAGTTTAGTAGTGCCTCACTATACAATGTCTGGCACTCTAGGTGCATATCACTTTTTGTCCTCTAGGCACCAAATCTACATTGCTTGAATACAAAGTCTTGTTATAACATCTCTTGAGCAAATCAAAACAAAACTAAACAAAAAACAAAGTCCATATTCATTTATATGTCAAAGTTAACTATTCAGACATAATACTATTTTAGTTCATAGATAGTCTAGTGTCATTTTTCTACTCACTCTTAGGTTGCCTAAAGCTTCAGAAAGAGTACTTATTTAACTGAACAACAATTTATACTTCAAGACTGGAACAGTTAAAATGTACGTTCAGTTCATTTGCTTTTCACTGCCTTTATTCCAGTATGAAGTGAGGAAATGTTCAGATCTACATACTCTCCTTGGTATGGTTTTGTTCTCTCCTATTCCTGGGGAGCAAATATTTGGACTTTGAGTTTATATAACAAAAGATAATTTTCAAAGATACCCAATATTAAAAATCCAATATTAAAGTAACAATATTAAAGTATTCTTTAATTCTTCATAGTCAAATTGACGATAGACCCATTTTTTAAGCACTAAAATTGAAATTCAATGTATAGACTCTATATGCAACTTAATGACAAAACAATTTTCTTCAAGAATAAAAAAGGGGAATAAACATGTACAGAACCTGAATTGAAATCTTATTCTCTAGAGAGAGAATTCCTTGCAGTTCTTGAAGTGATTGAAACTTCTATCCACCCCTTTTGTTCATCAAAGATTTCTAAAAAGACCTTAAGCCATAACTTTTAGGCCATGCACTTAATCTCCATTTGTTATAAGGGTCCTAAGGTACAAAACAGTCACCCTGGGACAAAACTGTGTGGAATAAGCAGTGTAGGACAGGAGGTGATCTGAACTGGGATAATACCTTAACCATTTTGGTTAAGTGTTTATGGGAAAGTAAAAGATGGCTTCAAATTCTTTGACATTTCTCCCATCAGGTATGGGTGTGTATTTCCTCTGCCTTTGGATCTGGGCTAACTAAATCCTTATTCTGGTTAATAGAATATGATGTATGTAATGCTATGACAGTTCTGGGTCTAGTCCATAATAGAACTGGAAGTTTCCTCCTTGGTCTCACAGAGCACTGAGAGACCACATAAGATGTCTCCATACCCTGCCAGAGACCATGCAGAGAAGTCTTGAACCTCCATAGAAAGGTGTCCCCTTGAACCAAATACAAGAGCGACAATCAGCGAGAGAGGGGGGAGGATTGGGGCTCAGAATGGGGGAAAGGGGAGCACAAGGCACTGTGGTGATGGTTCATGGGTGAATTGGTGGTGGGAAACCTACGGGGAATACACAGTGATGTAAAATACATAAATAAAAATAACATTTAGAAAAAAAAAAGAAAGATGTCACCTTGACTCACTGATTAAATGTATTATTAATTTCCACATATTTTTGAATTTTCTTTTACTTACTGATTTCTAGCTTCGTTCTACTCTGATCAGAGGAGATACATTGTACAAATTAACTATTTTTTAATTTACTGATAATTGTTTTGTGGCCTAACATGTCTGTACTGGAAAACATTCCATGTGTACTTGTAAGGAATTTGGATTCTGCTCCTTGTGGTGTTGTGTATGCATCTGTTAACTGTAGGTGTTTTATAGTGTTGTTCAAATCCTCTATATTCTTTATTGATTTTCTAGTTGTTCCATCCATTATTGAAAAATGGAACATTGAAGTTTCCAACTAACATTGCAAAACAACCTATTTTCCCCTTTCTGTCATTGCTTGCTTCATGTTTTTAGGGCTCAGTTTTTAGGTACACGTGTTTGTAATTATTACATCTTCTGCATGGATAGACCCTTTTATTTTATATAATATCCTCATTTATCTATTGTAGCCATTTTTACTTAAAAGTCCAGTTCTCTTTGTTTTCTATTTGCTATCTTTTTCAATTCCTTTCCTTTTAACTTGTGTCTGTATATTTAAAGTAAGTCACATATAGACAGCATATAATTTGATCATGTTTTTATATCCATTTTGCCATTCTCTACTTTCTGATTGATATGCAAGGAATTTCTTCCACCATTTTGCTGTTTATTTCCTATATATGTCTTTTGCATCTACTTTGTTCCTCTATTACTGTCCTCTTTTGTACTTATTTTTTTGTAGTGTTTGTACTGTTTCGATTCCCTTTTCACTTCCTTTTCTATGTATTTTTGATATTTTCTTAGTGATTATCCTTGGGACTTCAACTAGAATCTAAATTTATAGCAACATAGTTTAAATTAATAACACCTTAGCATTTATAGTATATAAAAACTGTGCTCCCATAAACTCCAACCCTCCTCCTTTGTTATTATGTAACAGATTGCATCTTTATACATTATATGCCTATTAACATATTTATAATTTTTGTTTTACATGTTTGTCTTTTAACTCATGTAGGAAACAAAAAGAGGAGTCACAGATCATATATGTAATATAACTGACTTTATATTTGCCTACAGAATTACCTTTGGTGGTATTTTTTTATTTTACCCACATGGCTTTGAGATAATATCTAGTGTCCTTTCAATTTAGTCAGAACTGACTTGCTTTTGGCTTTTCTTGTATAACTGGTCTATGAGCAACAAACTCCCTCAACTTTTATCTGGGAATGTTTAAGTTCTTCATTTTGGAAGCATAGTTATGCCAGATAAAGAATTCTTCGTTGGCATTTTTTTTTTAGTTTGTTCATAGCATGTTTGCTATGCATCTCTTTGAATTATCCCTCTAGGAGATTGTGGAGCTTCTTGGATATATAAATTCCTACTTAATTTCATTAAATTTTGGTAGTTTTTATTCTTTTTAAAAAATATTCTTTATGCTACTTTTTTCCTTTCCTCTTGTCTGGAACTTATAACATACATATATTGAAATACTTGATGGTATCCCACAGGCCTCTTTGACTGTCTTAGTTTTTGTTTATTCTTATTTCTGCTCTTCAGATTGGATGATTTTAATTGCCCTAGATTCAGGTTCACTGATTATTTCTTCTGACTATCAAATATTCTGTAAAACACTTTTAGTGAATATTTCAATTCAATTATTACAACTTTCAGCTTCAGAGTTTCTGTTTGGTTCCTTTTTATAATTTCCGTTTCATTACTTATGTTCTTTATTTGGTAAAACATTGTTCTCCTGAGTTCCCTTAGTTCTTTGTCCATTGTTTCCTTTATTTCTTTGAGCATATGTAAGGCAATTGATTTATAGCTTATGTCTAGTGAAGTTCAATTTCTGGACTTCCTCAGTGATGGTTTCTTTTAATTTTTTTTCACCCTGTAAACGGTCCATGTATTCTTATTTCTTTGTATCTCTTATAATTTCTTGTTCTTGAAAACTGGATATTTTGAACATTACAATACTGAATGTCAGATTTCTCCTTCCATCATGGAGTTTGTTGTTTCTGTTTGTCATGGGTTGTAATTTTTTGTTTTCTTAATGGACTTCCCATGTATTTTTGTAATGAAAGCATAATTGTCACTGAATTCTCTTATATTAGCTTGTTTAGCTAATGACCTGACACAGATTTTCTTAAACACCTGGAACCAAAAAAAAAAAAAAAGGAATAACAACAACCAAAAACTGAAAGGAAAGAAACAAAATTAGCCTTTGTGTGTGTTGGGGCAAGCCTTCACACTCCGACAGCTTACAACTATGCCTTTGCCTTCACTTTCCACTTGTATAGAGTTTGACTGTCAGCCAGAGGGGAGAACTTAGCAAGCTCTTAGCAAGCTTCTCACATTTGGCAAATACATGACCTTTTAAATTTCCAGGAATATGTGGGAGTATCTTACTTACCCTTTGGTCCCTGAGTTTTATTGTGTCTATTTTCCCCCAACTGATACCCATTAGTTCATAACATTGTAAATGTTTTTTGAAAAATGCTGCCCACTGTCTATCCACTTCTCTATCCTAAGAGAGTTCCAGATTAGGCCAAATAAAGGCAAGTTTTTTGTTTTAATCTTTCAGGGACCCCTCACAATCACAATTCTTGGAGAACAAGTCCCACTCCTCTTCCTCTGGTACCAGTGATCAATTCTGGGAATGTGGGCTTGAATTCTTCAAGACCACCTGTTAAGTTTGGAAGGTGTACATGGGGAACGGGTAAATAAAATGCTTAGATATGTGAGTCATCTTTTTTTATTAAAGTGTTTGCTTGGTTGCTATAATTTTTGATTATTCTCTGGGATTCAAATAAAGTTGATTCTGATAGTCTTTGTCCATTTTTTTTGTGGTGTGTTATGAGGAATGGGCCCTTGAGGTCCCCATACTCCACCACTTTCATTGATGTTAGACTGAACAAAAACAAATAGGCCATCAGATGTATCAAAGTGGCTGAATTCTACCTGGGCATAGGCTACATAGCACAAAGCCACAGAGTAATAGTCAAGATAGAGAAAGCATTAAAAAGCCAAATAACCTAATAGCTAGTGGAAGGCTCTTTGCACTATACTAAATTATCCTCATTACCAGCTAGAAATGTTCTGAGTACAGGTCAATATTGGAGAACCATCTATGTTTTAATTTAAGAATTAGGAAATAGATTTCTTTCATTTTGCCTTATTTTCAGAGCGCTGTACCTGAGTAGCCAAAAGCCATCTCACCACTTATCCTCGTTCAAACAGATGTTACTGGGCTGTGAGTTCATCTTCTATACTTGTCATGAAATCAGTCTGTTTGGTGTTATCTGTAGTAAAATTCTTTTCCTTATAGGCTTTCTCTTTGGATTATTGCTATATAAAATATGCTCTCTTTTCCCTAAGTGACTGATGAGAATGACCAGACATTCATTTTGGACTTTTAGAGTTCCCTGTCCTCTCCTCATGCATTATTCCAACTAGAGTGCTTTCATCCAGAATCTCTATTGGCTCATTTTTTACTGTGTTGGTAGAAATTGCATTTGTTTGCTTTCCATTAGCTCAAATAATTACATAGTATGCAAAATCAGTACCTAGAGACAATCAATTAAAATGCTCTCTTAGTCTAGGGTGGTTGACTTTGCCAAGGCCTGGGCAAAAGGAGAATGGATAGCAGTGATTTTAGGTATTTCTGCCTTTCGCTTCCATATGTATGCTTATACTTCCTAGACTAAGCATCTGACTTTTGGTGTAGAGAAATTTGGTACTTAACAATCAGCTTGGTGAACGAGTCAGATGGGACTTTATATATCAATTTATTTCCTTCATGGACTTTGATAAGAGCTAATGTTCAGTGTGTTCTTCCTTGTTATTGATTTCTTTGATTTATTGGCAAATTTGGCTAAAAGCATTTGACTTAGCCTTAATGGAAAGAAGATAAATTGAATATCACCTCTGATGAATGAGAGTGTGTGTGTGTGTGTGTGTGTGAGAGAGAGAGATAGACAGGCAGACAGACAGACATGGGTAGTGGGAAGAGAGAAAAAAAATAGGCTCAGGTAATCATTATTAGGAACTTGAACTATGTCCGACTGTAGACATTTTGCTAATATCTGCGGAAGAAACTTATAACAGAATGTTCTATATTATTATTAATGTGGCCATTGACACTTCTTTCTTGTAATTCATTTGAATTCCTTGAACTTTGGATAGAGCTTCTTGGCCTCTTGTTGTATCTGCTCTCTGTCAAAGATAAATGGATATCAGCAGTAATGCTGCTTTCTGTGTTTTCAGCCAAAGGGCTGAAGTGTTGATAGAATAGTCTTCCACACTGTGGCACTTTGCCTGAGGCTAGTTCAAGGCAAATTTTACAATTATATTTATAATAATGGTAATAGCTATTAATTATCAAGACATACCTGGTGACAGTTACATTTTATATATTATTTCTAAATTGCAATATTGATATTTATTTTTACTTTTTATGTATGAGGAAACTGAGCAACAGAGAGGGGAGATAATTTCCCCCAGGTTACATAGCAAATAGTTCAAACTCAGGTCTTCCTGAAAGCAAAGCATTCTCTCTCTACTTCTTCAATGCTTTTCAAGGGATCTCAGTTGTTATTGGTACCATATAGCCTTCCTTTTCTGTTCCTCTTCTTTAAGTAGCTATTATTTTAACATGTACTATATGCCTGGCACTGTGCTTTCAATATATTATACTTAAGACTCACAATAGCGTTGCCAGGTAAATATCCGTATTCTCATTTTACAAATGAGACCATTTTCCATTAGGACATGCCTCCCCTCCTTTCTCTAGTTTAGAGTTACCTTTGTACCTGAGCTAGGTACACTTGAATGATTCTCTGGCCCTTCCTTTGCTATCTTCATTATAACTTCTCAGACCCGTGTTCCAGGTGATTCATCATCTTGTTCCTTGATGGGTGCTAATAATTTCTTGTTACCTTCTTTTTTAGCACTCCCCTAGGAACCCACAGGCTTACTGTTCACTTATAAAAATGTAAACTTACCCAAGCTTGGAGTTCCTCAGCTATAATGGAAATTCAGTAACTCATATAAATAAGGTTGGCCATCAAACTGGCTAATTCCTTATAATCCCCTCCTCTAGAAAAAGTGTGGTAGTAAAGTAACCAACCTATATTTTTCCCCTGTGGTTTTAGCATTTCTGTGGTTTAGAATTTTTTATATAAAGAGGAATTTGAGTGAACTTCCTTCACTCTCCCCTCTCCTATAACCTTTGGAGGGCTTAAAGTTCTGAGAAAAAACAAAACAAAACAAAACTAGAGTTATGTATTTACACTCAGCCACTCTTTCCCAGCACTGCAGTTAATTGAGCACACATATTGTGTGACATTTCCTTTTCTGTGGTGTCTCTTAGAATCTTCTCAAGCTGATGCTGTCCTCTGGTCTGGATTATGATATGCCACTCCTAACTGGTCTTTTTTATCTGTCCTTAACATTAAGGCCAGAGCTATTTTCTGGGAAAAAAATCATAGACTTGGGTATGTTATTTTGCCCCTCCAAGTGGTTTCCTTTTGAATACAGAATAAGATCCAGCCTACTTTATGCCCACAATCTAATCTCTACTTGTCTTCTTATTTTATTTTGCATAACACAATCTACCATTCTGTGATCCACAATGACAGTACTATAAAGTGCTCTAAACTTAAATCAGGTGAGACAACTCTGCATTTATCCTACAGCTTCAGCTCTTGCCACCCTGCTCATGCTTTCTCCTTTCCCCGGAGTACCCTATTTTGCATGCTTTTGAAGCCATTTCTCAATAACTTTACCATAGTGCCTCCCCAGATGCCTCCAATTGGAATAAATTCCTTTGTCCCTTATTTTCCAATAGCATGTTGGTTGCACTTGTTCTAGAACACTTTTTGGACCCTGCTCGGGGTCTTACTTTTTAATGTTCATCACACCTTCCATCTCAGGGTCTTGTAAATAGTATGTGCTGAATAAAGATTCATTGGATTAAAATTGATTAAATCAGTAAACTCTTTAGTACAGAAGAATAAATGATTAATATTTCCATTCACTGATATCTGCATTCTAATCTAAATTCAGTGAAGTTACAAAGAGAATAATTTGCCTTTGGGCTCTATGAGGATCCTGCTCTCTTTTCGTGGCCAACCTGTTCCTGCTTTCTCTAGGCAATACTCTCTGACAGTGGCTTCAAGTCGGCTATGTCTCTAATTTTATCTGGGGGAGTCCTCTGTTTTTTAAATAGTGCAGTTTCCTGGGTTTCATCCTAGAACCACTGAATTGAAATGTGTGGACTTGGGACTCAGGAATTTGCATGTTTAATAGGTCTACCTGGCACTTGGTGGCTCTTAAGTCTATATCCTTTCCTGTACTGACCTTCCTGTCAAAATTTATCTATTTTGAATCTCCTGCTTTTGAGATTCAGTTTGCCGGCATTTTGAAAAGTGATTTGATGTACTTTCAAATTTCCCTTCACTAAGTTATAAATGTCTTATTTCTCTCAAGGGCATTTAGTTTTCAATAGGGCGCCCTGCAAGATACCATAAAAAACATTGCCTCTAAGAAGCGGCAATATTTGGATATTTTAGTGGGAAAAAGAGTGGGTCCCTTTAAAGAGCATTCTTTTTGAAATTGCTGTGGGAGGCAGGTAAGGATTATAGAAAATGTAGAGTTTTGTTAAATTATTTCTCTGTTAGTTGCTCTTGCCTTAAGATTGGGATGGGATTGGAAGGTGTAATTAGAGAGCAGTGTCTTATATCCTGCTACAGGGAAAACAGGGAAAAAGGGAAAAACAATGGGATTGGATTCCTTTTTCTACCTGAGCAAGTGGTTTTTCAAATGACTGTGAACAGGTCACAGTCAGGATTTTAGAACAAAAAATTATTATTTTTTCCTAAAATGGTGAGAAGACAATTCAAAAATTTCCCAAGAGGATGCAAAGGAAACCAGTAGTGAAGTAATTCATGTCCAGTTAAAGATCAAGGGGTAGGACATGGTGTTACAGAGTTTCTATTTTTTTATTACTAAATTTCTTGGCTTCTTTTATCTAAGAACTTTTCTCAGTGGACACTATTTTTATACAAAGTTCTGTTTTGTGGGTGAAGGCATGTTCATGTCTGGAAATAGGTTCTAGATGTTTGGAGTTGCAGATAATTATTTAAGGTCAGCTTATGATTACAAAGTTTACAGGACTCTAATCCAGTTCTCTCCAAACATACTTAAAAAAATTATTTATTTATGCATACCAGCTGGGGTGTAGGCCAGAGGTGTGAGGTGGTGAGAGGATTCACTAGAGACAGAGTGGGGAGCTGAATGGACAGATCAACTGAAATACACTGTTGAGAGGATCAGCGGGTGAGACAGGAGAGGTCTGCTGTACCATGTGGGAATCGCCCTGGCTGGGGATTGAACTTGTGCTGCAGTGGGTCTGGATAGCTTCACAGTGCTGCGCTTAACCTGTTTCACCACCAGGGAGGCCCTCTCTAAACATACTTGATCATCCCCCTGTACTGAAAAATATGTGCATTTATTACAAAGTAGTATATACAGTGCTTTTATTTGTATTTATTTATAAAATGTTACACATAATACTGATTTAATAGATTATAAACATTACAAAACATGCAGAAATGGAAATACAACTAGGTTTTATATGTATATATAGAACTGTTAATTTTTAAATTACTTTTTAAAATTGTTTATCTCTTTTACATTTTGTATTCCCCTTGAATAACCCACCACCGATTCACCCGTGACCCATCACCGTGGCCCCTTGTGTCCCCTTCCACTCCATTTTGTGCCCTTATCCTACCCCTCCCTCTCTGAGTGTCTCTCTCTTCTTTCGTTTCCCTATATTCCTGTTATAAGCGAAACAGTAGGTATTTTTCTCTTTGTTTCTGGCTTATTTGACTGAGCATGATTCCTTCTAGTTCCATCCATGTTGCAGCGAATTGCTGTGTTTATCAATTTTGAATGCAGAATAGTATTTCTTTGTGTATATGTACTACATTTTCTTGATCCAATCATCTATTTTTGGGCATCTGGGTTGTTTCCATACCTTGGCTATTGTAAACAGTGCTGCAATAAACATACGGGTGCATGTGCCCTTTTGGATTAGTGTTTTTGTGTCCTTTGGGTAGATTCCCAAAAGTGATATTGCTGGGTTGTGTGGAAGCTCCATTTTCAGCAGTTTGAGGAATCGCCATACGGATTTCCATAGAGGTTGGACCAATTTTTATTCCCACCAGCAGTGTAGAAGAGTTCCTTTTTCTCCACATCCTCACCAGCATTTGTTGTTGCCTGTACTTTTAATGTGCGCCATTCTCACAGGTGTGAGCTGGTATCTCATTGTGGTTTTGATTTGCATTTCCCTGATTATGAGTGATGTTGAACATTTTTTCATGTGCCTGTTGGTCATTTGCTTTTCTTCTTTGGAGAAGTGTCTTTTTATTTCTTCTGCCCATTTTTTGATTGGATTGTTGGTTTTGTTTCTGTTGAGTTGTGTGAGCTCCTTGTAGATTTTTGTTATCAATCCTTTATCAGTTGTACTGTGTGCAAAGATCTCCCAATTATTAGGGTGTCTGTTAGTTTTGGTTAATGTCTCTTTTGCTGTACAGAAGCTTTTTATTTTGATGTAATCCCAGCTGTGTATCCTGTCCTTCACTTCCTTCACTTTGAGGGATGTGTCTTTAAAGATTTTGCTGATATGTATGTTGTGTAGAGTTTTGCCTATTTTTTCTTCTATATATTTTATGATTTCAGGTCTTACATCCAGGTATTTTATCCATTTTGAGTTGGCTTTTGTGCAGGGTGTGAGGTAGTAGTCTAGCTTTATTTTTTTGCATGTGGCTGTCCAGTTATCCCAGCACCATTTATTGAATAGACTGCCCTTGTTCCACTGCATTTTCTTTGCTCCTTTATCAAAGATTAGTTGTTCATAGATATGCAGCTTTAATTCTGGGTATTCTATTCGCTTCCATTGGTCTTTGTGTCTGTTTTTGTTCCAGTACCATGCTGTTTTAATTATTATGGCTTTGTAGTATAATTTGAAACCAGGGAGTGAAATCCCTCCGTTTTCTTTTTAGTTAAGAGGGCTTTAGCTAGGCGGGTTTTTTTGTGGTTCCGTATGAATTTCATCAGTATTTGTTCTATTTCTTTGAAGAATGTCATTGAGATTTTTATCAGAATAGCATTGAATCTGTAAATTGCTTTTGGTAGGATGGCCATTTTGATAATGTTAATCCTTCCAATCCATGAGCAGGGGATGTCTTTCTAATTTCTTGTGTCTTCTATTTCTTTCAACAGTGTTTTATAGTTTTCTTTGTATAAGTCCTTTATGTCTTTTGTTAGATTTATTCCCAGATATTTGATTTTTTTGGTTTCAGTTTTGAAGGAGATGGATCTCTTAATTTCTTCTTCAGACTGGGTGTTTGCATGTAGGAAGGCATTTTTGTGCATTTATTTTGTGTCCTGCTACTTTACTGAACTGGTCTATGATTTTGAGTAATTTTTCTATGGAGTTTTTAGAGTTTTCTATATAGATTATATCATCTGCGAATAGTGACAGTTTAATTTCTTCTTTCCCTATTTGGATCCCTTGAATGTCTTTCTCTTGTCTAATTGCTCTGGCTAGGACTTCCAGTATTATATTGAAGAGCAATGGTGAGAGTGGACGTCTTTGTCTTGTTCCTGATCTTAGTGGAAAGGCTTTCAGCTTCTCACCGTTGAGGATAATATTGGCTGTGGGTTTGTCATATATGGCTTTTATTATGTTGAGGTATGTTCCTTCTCTCCAAGGATTTCAAGGGCCTTTATCATAAATGCCTTTATGCCTATATCATAAGGGCCTTTATCAAAAAATCATAATTGATTTTTGGATGTTGAACCATCCTTGTGTCCCTGGAATAAATCCCACTTGGTCGTGGTATATGATCTTTTGGATGCATTGTTGGATCCTGTTGGCTAAGATTTTGTTGAATATTTTTGCATTAGAGAGATTGGTCTGTAGTTTTCTTTTTTGTGTTATCTTTGTTTGGTTTTGGTATTACTGTAATTTTCACTCCATAGAATGTGTTTGGTAGTACTCCTTCCTTCTCAATTTTTTGAAAGTTTGTGTAATATAGGGACTATTTCGTTTTTGAACGTTTGGTAGAATTCGTTTATGAAATCATCTGGTCCTGGGCTTTTGTTTTTGCGGAGGGTTTTGATTACTGCTTCACTTTCGCTGCTTGTGATTGGTCTGTTTAGCTGTTCTGTATCTTTATCTAGTTTTGGGTGGTTGTATAGTTCTAGGAATTTGTCTATTTCCTCTAGGTTGTTGAACTTGTTGCCTTATAGCTGTTCATAGTAATCTCTGATTATTCTTTTGATTTCTGCTGTGTCCATTGTAATTTCTCCTCTTTCATTTATGATCCCACTTATTCATGCTTTCTCCTGTTTTTTTTCTTTGTAAGCCTGGCTAGTGGTTTGTCTATTTTGTTTATTTTTTCAAGGAACCAGATTTTGGTTTCATTGATCTTCTGGATTTTTTTTTTTTTGGTTTACATTTCATTTATTTCTGCTTTGATTATTATTATTTCCTTTCTTAAACTGGCTTTTGTTTTTTTTTGTTGTTTGTTTTCTAGTTCTTTGAGATTTGAGATTAGGTTGTTTCTTTGAGTTGTTTCTTGTTTCTTGATGTGAGCCTGTATTGCTATGTATTTTCCTCTTATTACTGCTTTTGCTGTGTTCCAAACATTCTGGAAAGTTGTGTCCTCATTGTTATTCATTTCTAGATATTTTTAAATTTCTTCTTTGATCTCTTCATTGATCCAGCGGTCTTCCAGTAATGTGGGTTTCAGTCTCCAAGAGGTAATAGGCTTCCTTTTTTTCTTTTCATGGTTAATTTCTAGTTTGACTCCTTAATGATCAGAGAGGAAGGCTGGTATTTTGATCTTAGTGTATCTGTTGAGGTTTGTTTTGTGACCTAATGTGTGATAGATCCTAGAGTATGTTCCATGTGCACTTGAGAAAAATGTATATCAGTTTTTGGGGGGTGTATTGCCCTATAGATATCAATTAGTCCCATGTGGTCTAGGTCCTTATTTAGAGCTTTAGCGTCCTTATTTATTTTTTGTCTTGTTGATCTGTATTGAAGTCTTCTATTATGTATGTATTTTCTTTAATGTCTGATTTCAGGATGATAATAGTTGATGTATTTTGGTGTTTCATTTGGGCTCTATATGTTGATGAGTGTTATATCTTCCTGTTTTATTGTCCCCTTTATCATGATGTAGTGACGATCTGTGTCTCTTTTTGCCTTCTTATGTTTGAAGTCTATTTTATCTGATATAAGTATAGCTGTTCCTGCCTTCTTTCTTGGTCCATTTGCTTGTAGGATTGTTTTCCACCCTTTATTAATCTCTGTTTATCTTTCGCAGTTAAATGTGTTTCCTGTAAATAGCAGGTTGGTTTCTGTTTTTGGATCTATCCTGCTATTCTGTGTCTTTTAATTGGTGTGTTTAATCCATTTACATTTAGAGTTAATATTGATATACTTTCATCCGTATTTATTTTTTTGTTTACCTTTTTGTGATTCTAATCCTTATTCCGTATTTCCTGGTCATTCATTCCTCTTTTGGTTTTGGCTTCAGGGCTTCTTGTAATATTCTTTGGAATGGGGGTTTGGTAGTGGTGAATTTCTGAAGTTTCTGTTTGTCAGAGAAAGTCCATATTCTTTCTTCTTAGAGAGCTTTGCAGGGTAAAGTATTCTTGGTTGACATTTATTGACATGTAGTTTTTTAAATATGTCACTCCATTCTCTTGTTGCCTGTAGTGTTTCTTCGGAGAAGTCTGATGTCAGCCTGATCGGCTTTCCTTTATAGGTTGTTTCTTTGTCCGTGTCATTTTCAATGTATTTTCCTTGTCTTGAATTCTCAATAGTTTTACTATTATATGTCCTGCTGTTTTTTCTCTTCATTATAATAATTTGGAGATCTTCTGGCTTCCTGTATGTCTATTTTTATATCCTTTTCATGGTTGGAAATTCTCTTCAATTATCTCCTTGAAAAGTTTCTCTGTTCCGTGGTCTCTCTCCTTTCCTTCTGGGATTCCTATGATTCTGATGTTTCCTTTTTTCATGGTGTCAGATAGTTCTTGAAGCGTTTCCTCATTCTTTTTCCTTCATTTTTCTCTTTTTCTTTTCTGTCTTGGTTCTTTCAGTATCTTTATCTTCGAGAGTGCTTATTCTTCCTCCATTTCTTGTATTCTATCTTCCTGGCTTTTCTTAGAGTTCTTGAGCTCCTCTACTATGTTTGCAAATTCGCCATTTTCTTCAGTTTCTCCTTATGGATTCATTCTCGTTCTTCAGTTCTTCGTTTATATTCCTCAGTTCTTTGTTTATGTTTCTTTCCTTCTCTACTTTTTCATTTAATGCTATCATTTTTTATGGCTATTTTGAATTCTCTGTTAGGCAGATGTAATATTCTATGTTCATATTATTGGGTTCTAGAGAAGGATTTTCTCTCTTTGGTATATTGTTTTCAGAGTCATTTGTGACTTTTTTTCCTTCCCATTGTTGGCCTTCTGCTTTGTTTTGATCATAGTGTTCCTGTGCCACTGGTGCCAGCGGGCATGACTCCTGGTTTCACTTGCTGAGGAGTGTTTATGGTTTCCTAGCGGCTGTGGCTGAGTGTCATCCGGGTCTTCTTTTTTCTCTGTTGAACTTCTATGTCCCTCGTGGCGTGTCTCCAACATAATTACAGGTCCACATGGAATTAGGGGAGAAGAAGGGGTGATGTGTAAAAAGGGAGGTGTTGCATAGTTTTAGAAGATGAGAGGAGCAAAAGGGGGTTGGGTAGTGGGAGGGTGAGAGGGGAGGTGGAGGGAATCCAGTGGGTGGAGGAAAGAGAAAAGACGAACAGAAAACACACACACACACACACACACACACACACACACACACACACACACAACAGGAAACAAAAGAGCAACAGCAAAACAAAAACAGAAACAGAACAATAAACAAACAAAAACCGAAAAAAAAACGAGAAAAAGAGAAAGAAAAAATAGAAAGAAAAAGAAAAAAAAGAGTAATGATGATAGCGATAGGGGGATAGAGGATTGAGGGAACAGAGATAGTAGAGAGTGAGACAGACAGATAGTAAACAGCCAATCAGGGAGCAAATAAATACATTAGCAGATCAGGAGAGGGTAACTTCTCCAGATTTTTGTGGTTCCTACTGAGATAGCAAATGTAGGTTTAGTTGGGGAGGCCTTGCTGGAGAGACTCATGTGAAACAAAATGAAGCCTATTGTGACTTTAATAAATCGTATAGGGGAAGAGTGAGAAAAAGAGATGAATAAGAGTAGAAAGAAAGGACAGAGAGAAAGAGGTGGGTTGAAAAAAACATGATGGCGGGACTTCTGTTCTGTTGGGTCTTCTAGCATGTGGGCAGGGCTCTGCTCCCTCCCTGTGCACTGTGCTCCGGAGGGTGGTTGCAGGGCTCCCTATGTCTTTTAGCAGGGGCCGGGCTCTGCTCCCTCCTAGTGCACCAAGCTCAGGGAGGTTCCTCGCAGCTTCTAACAGGGGTGGGGCTCTGCTCTCTCCCTGTACACCTACCCAAGTTGCTCCTCTGAGCCCTGGAGGGCAGGGCGACCACTCGCCACTTCTATTGTGGGGGAGGAGGTTGCTGCTGCTCCCAGGTCCAGGTGGCAGGGTGTCTGTTTGCAGCTTCTAGCATGGGGGTGGGGCTCCACTCCCTCCCTCTGCTCCCTCCGGGTTGCTCCTCAGAGCCCCCAGATGGTGGGCGTCTGCTCGTAGCTTCTAGAATGGGGGGGAGGGGCTCCGCTCCCTCCCTGTGCAATGGCCGACCTGGTTGCTGCTCTGAGCCCGGGAGGTCCGGGGACTGCAGGCTGCTTCGAGAGCATTGGGGATAGGGGTCAGATCTCTCCCTTCACTTGCAGGGTGCTGATCAGGGCACAGGGGTTACACTTTCTCTGTGTGTGTGGCACTGGCCATGCTGCCATCCTGTTTGTGGCTGTGGGGCCCACAGTCGCCCCTTTTCCGAGTGGAGGGGGTGGGTGGGAATGGTGGTGTTTCTATTCCAGGTCCACCAGGGTTGTGGTCTCCCAGTGCTTATGATGGCGGCTTCCTCCCCGAACTGCTCAGTTCTAAAATCCCCCAAATCAACTTTGGTTTTAGGTCAAATAGAGTTTCTCCTACTGCTTTCAGTGGGGCTGATGCTCCTGGTCTGTCAGCTGATAATCGGTTATGTGGCTTTGTTCATATTTGGTGTCCGTTTGCTGTGTGTTCACGAAGACATCGAGTCCAATGTTTTACTCTGCCGCAATCTAGAAATGTTAACATTATCTTTTTAAATCCCAATGTTTCCAGTATTGGGTACCTGCAAACAATTTCCATACTGCTTTTCTTACCTATTCTCAAATTTGGGTTGGGTATTAGAATTACCTTGGGATAGTCAAAAGACTGATGTATTCTTGTGCTCCTCCCCAGGCTTATTGAATTAGAATCTCATGACTAGAACTTGGGAGTCTGTATTTTGAAAAAGCTTTCTCAGGGAATTCAGATGCCCTGTCCAGCTTGGGAAATAGTGATCTAACACCAGAGGTAGCCTAGTTATAGTTGATCTCTAGGACCATGATTCTTAACTTTAGCGACAAACAAGAATTACCTGGGGAACTTTAAAAATGCTGATCTGTGAGTACCAACCTTGGAGACTTAAAATTTAATTGGTCTGAAATGTGAGTTGGACATTGGGATATTCAAAGCGCTTCCCAGGTAAATGTTCCGCCAAGGTTGAGAACCACAGCTGTGGAAATAAAACAGGTCTGAGGCTGTATTAAGACTACTTTTTTATTGATTAAACTTTCTATTTTCTTACATCGTTGTTCATTTTTGAACATTATTTTATTTCTCCCATGAGGTGTAGTCCCCATAAATCTGCCACCACCACATCACCTGTGACCATCACCATAGTCCCTTGTGCTCTTCCCTCCCCTGCTTTGACTCCTTCCTCTACCCTGTTTTATCCCTCAGATCTATAGTCTTCCTGCAAGTTTTGTCTTTTTTGACCCTTGTTAGTTTTCCTTATATTCCTCCTATAAGTGAAACCATCAGATTAATTTTTTCCTTCTGATTTATTTCACTGAGTATAATTCCTTCTAGCTTCATCCATGCTGCTGGAATGGCATGAGTTTATCTTTTTTGATTGCTGAATAGTATTCCATTGTGTATATATACCACTCCTCTATTTTGGGGGCATTTAGGTTGTTTCCATATCTTAACTATTGTAAATAGTACTACAATAAATATAGGAGTGTAGGTTTCCTTTCAAATTGATGTTTTTGTGTCCCTGGAGTGGAATTGCTAGGTTATATGGTAGCTCTATTTTTAGTAATTTGAGGAACCTCCACACAGCTTTCTATAGTGGTTGAACCAGTTTGCTTTCCCACCAGCAGTGTAAAAGAGGGTTCCTTTTCTTCCACATCCTCACCAGCATTTGTTTTTGCCTTTTTTTTTTTTAATATGGGCAACTCTCTCTGGTGTGATATGGTATCTCATTTTGGTTTTGATTTACATTTCCCTGATTGTGAGTGATGCTGAGCATTTTTTCATACTGTTGGCTGTTTGCATTTCCTTTTTGGAGAAGAACCAAAAAAGATACTTCTGCCCATTTTTTGACTCAGTTGTTTGCTTTGTTTTTGTTGAGTTGTGTGTGCTCTTTGTAGATCTTTGATATCAGTCCCTTACAGGTTGTAAGGAGTGCAAATATTTTCTCCCAATCTGTCTTTTTATTTTGGTTATTGTTTTGTTTACTGTACAGAAACTTTTTAGTTTGATGCAGTCCCAGCTGTTTATCTTTTCCTTCATTTTCTTCACTTCTGGGAATGAATCCTCAAATAATTTTTGAGATATATGCCATGGAGCATTGTACCTATGTTTTCTTCTATGTATTTTATGGTTTAAGGTCTTACATTCAATTCTTTTATCCATTTTGAGTTAGTTTTTGTTTATGGTAAGATGTAGTAATCTAGTTTCATACTTTTGCATGTAGTGGTCCAGTTTTCCTAGCACCACTTTCCTTGTTCCAGTGCACATTCTTTGTTCTTTTGTCATAGATTAGTTGACACATATGTGTGGCTTTATTTCGGGGTTTTAAATTTGATTCCACTGGACTGTGTGTCTTTGTGTTCCAGTACCATGCTGTTTTCATTATTGTGGTTTTGTAGTATAGTTTGAAGTCTGGGAATGTAATACTGCCATTCTTCCCCTTTTTAGTCAGGAGAACTTTGGCTATTTGAGGTTTTTGTGATTCAAATGAATTTCAGCAATATTTGTTCTATTTCTTTGAATAATGCCATTGAGATTTTAATTGGAATTGCATTGAATCTGTAAATTGCTTTTGGTAGGATGGCCATTTTGATAATGTTAATTTTTCCAATCCATCAGCAGGAATGTCTTTTATTTCTTTTAGTCTTCTATTTCTTTTAACAATGTTTTTAATTTTCTTTGTATAATTCTTTCACCTTCTTTGTTAAATTTATTCTCAGGTATTTATTTTTTTTCCTTTGGTACAATTGTAAATGGTGTGGTTTTCTTGATTTCTTCAGGCTGATTGTTTGGGTATAAGAGGGCCACTGATTTTTGTGTGTTGATTTTGCAACCTTCTACTTTACTGAACTGGTTTATTGTTTTAATTAGTTTTTCTATGGAGTTTTTGGGGTTCATCTCTATATAGTATCATATCATCTGCAAATAATGATAGTTTTACTTCTTCTTTCCCTATTTGGATTCCTTATATGTTTTTCTCTTGCCTAATTGCTCCAGCTAGGACTTCCAGTATTATATTGAAAAGCAGTAGTGGCGCAGTGGTTGAGCGCTGCGCTGTGGAGCTGTTGGCAGCACGTGATGCAAGTTCGACGCCCAGCCCGGGAGAATCCCACATGGTGTGGCAGACCTCTCCTGCCTCGCCCACTGCTCCCCTCAGCAGTGTATTTCTGATCTGCCTGTTCTGCTCCCCACTCTGTCTCTGGTGAACCCTCTCGCCACCCCATGCCTCTGGCCTGTACCCCAGCTTGTATGTATAAATAAGTAAATCTTTAAAAAAAAAAAAGAAAGAAAAGCAGTAGTGAGAGTGGATATCTTGTCTTGTTGTAGGTCTTAAAGGAAATGCTTTCAGTTTTTTACTATTAAGAATGATATAGGCTGTGGGTTTGTCATATATGACTTTTATTATGTTAACGTATGTTGTAGTAGGACTATTTTGGTTACAAGTTGTACAAACCTAAACTAGCTTAAGCAGAACAGAGTTTATTGGTTCACATAAGATGCCCAAGGATTTTTTGATTTCAGACATGTATGGATTTAGGGGCATAAATAATGGTATCAGGGATATTCAGCTATCTCCTACATTCCCTGATTCTATTCTGATATATGGATACATTCCTGAGTGAGCCTTTTCCATATGGCTGGAAATATGGCCACAACAACACTAGGTTTATATGGTCTTTACACTTGCATTCCTAGAAAAGAAAAAAAAATGCTCACTCTTATAGTTCATACATCAGCTCTTAGGGGAGACAGATTGTTCTAACTTGGTGTAGGCACCCATTGGAACTAATCACAGTGGTCAAGTAGGAGGGGTCACATGATAACTCAGGTGATCTGGAAGATGGGGATTGTGAGATGAAGGTCTTACTCAAATCTCATGGAATGAGTTTCCCATAGGAAGGGAAGTTTGGTTGTAAGGAGAAAGGAATGTTATGCTGGGTAGATGTCACAATCCACTGCTCAAGAAGGCTTTACAAATTTAATCCTGTTTTTATAATGTTAATGGTACTGGTTGGAATATTTATAGAGTCACAATGCCCTAAGACTAAAGAAATGTCTAAGGATGAACACTGTGTAAAGTTAGTCTTGCCTGAAATCAAGTTATAGATTCTTATGTAAGCTAAAGACAATTTCCCTTTTCAATGGAAATGTCAAATGAATCCTACTTTGTATATTGGCTAATTGTTCTTCCCTGCTGTGGATATTAGCAGAGGATATCAGATCTTGGAACTGAATTCTTTTTGGTGAAAGCCTGTTCGATGAAAACCTTAAGCTTCATGAGCCAGTCATCCAATTGCTTAACAGTTACTTAGTTGAGGTGAAACGCCTGTTGAAGTTTTTGGTTTACAGATTGGTAAGACACTGCTCTTGCTCCAGTACTCAAGGTAGTAGAAATTGTAGAACTATTAGAATTTTGATATCAAAATTTGTACAAAACCCAGCTCAGGTTCCCTCTCTGAGGTAATGCGTATATTCACAGTTGAAACCTTGGCACTGAAAATCTGATTGTCAATTGGGAAAAACACTTTTAGAGTCAGTTTCCTCTGTAATTGGTTAACACTCTTCTTTCTCCATGGAATCAAGTAATAGAAAAATAAATGCAGAGTAAATAGAATTTCATGCTTGTGCAAGTCACTGGCAAAATCATCCTTAGGGTCACACAGGAAGAGATGTTCTCTTCAAAGGAAAATTGTCTGGAAGGAAAAAGATTTTATTTCACTCTCCCTTCTCTTATTTACTCATTTTGAAGTTTTGATTTTAAAACGCTGATTCTTTGTGAAGAAATGTGCCAAGAAGGAGAATGCTTTGCACCTGTCTTAGGGATCAAATGAGCTATTGTAGCTTTACCAAATGAATGATTTATTCATGCAGATTTTGAATACTAAAAAACTCATCCACAGTTATTTATGTAAAAAGAGAGAGGAACATATTAACACTGAACTATGATATTATCTAAGGAGTCTACCAATTTTATCTATTGGGTAGAATATCACAATAGACCAAGTTTGCCTTAGCAGATATATTATCTTTCTTTGTTATGTGTGTTTCACTGTTAACTCTCACATATACCCATTTCTCTCTCTATCCCCTCTCCTGCTCACATCTGTGTGTTCACGCGCACCTACGCACACACAGAGTCACTCTTATGCTGTTTTATATTAGTTCTCCATTGCTGCTGTATCAAATTACCACAGGTTCAGTGACTTAAACAATACAAATTTATTATCTTACTGTTCTGGAAGTTAGAAGTCCAAAATTTTTCACTAGCTAAAAATCAAGGTTTCAGCAGGGTTAAATTCCTTCCTGGAGACTCTAGGACTCTAGTCTATTGCCTTTCCTCTTCCAGCTTCTAGAGGCTACATTCCTTGACTTGTGGCTCCATCTTGCATGTTCAAAATCATCCATGACCAGTCAAATCCTTCTCATGTGACATCACTCATACCTATTCACTTGCCTCACACTTCACTGTTAGGGCCCTTTTGATCCACCCAACTTTTAATCCAGGATAATCTCTCTAGTTTAAAGTCAGTTAATTATCAACCTTAATTCTACTTGCAGCCTTAATTGTCTTTGGCCATATATCCTAACATATTCTCAGATTCTGGGGATTTGGATGTGAACATCTTTGTGTATGTTTGTATCTGTGTATGCATATTATTCTGTTACCAGACATGTCAAATACTCCAGATTTTTTTTCTAATTTGTTGGCTTCCCAGACTCCTGGACAGTCATGTAGGGCTGCTACTTCCTAATGGGCTTGGAATGTAATGTCTAGAGAGGAAATCTAGAATAGGATGCAGAAGACTCAGGATGGAAAATAACCTCTCCACTTATGAGCTGTATAATCTTGGACAAATCATTTAACCTCTTAGAGCTGCAGCTTTCTTATCCATGACCTTTTCCTCCTTCCTCTGTCAAAGCATAACCATTCTGTATCCTTTATAGCAGGCCTCAATTGAAAAGTTAAGTTAATCTAGAAAACTAATTCAAGTTAAGACATTAATAAATGATAGTAGTTTCATGCATCACTACTTCCTTCCCTCCAACCTCATACACATATACTCTCTCAAGTAACGTTCATGTTTTATAAGATGAATTCACCTGAAAGGAAAGTATATTATTAGGTGAGTGGCAAAATAAGTGGATTTCACTGTTGCCTACCTTTTAAAGCCGGCTTTGTCCCTTAACATTTAAGAATGTTTATATAGGATGGCCAAAAGGCCTGGTTTATCCAGGATAGAGTCCCAGTTTATGCCTGTTGCTTTATTTTACTCTGGAGTGTCCTGATTTGGATGATAAATTGTATGGTCGCTGTATTTATTTGGCACTTGTCAATGTCTTGAGTGTATTTATAAAATTTCCCTTCTACTTTGGGCTTTCATAAAGACAGGGACATTTTAATTACTTTTGTAGTTTCTCCTGTCACTGGGATAGAATATGTATATTAAGGCTTCTGGGTAGTTATTTCTGAGTGACTATCTTCCATATTTCACATTTCATCCATCTTTATTTCTCCACATAAAGTTTATAAGGTATTATGAACAGAATTGCATCCCTCCCTCCATCTCCAAAATTGTATGCTCAACCTCTAACTCCCAATATGACTATATTTGGAGATAGGACCTTTAAATTGTTAACTAAGGTTCAATGAAGTCATGAGGTTAGGCCCTAATCCAATAAGACTGGTATCACTGTATGAAGGAGAGACATGAGGGATGTACATGCACAGAGAAGTGGCCTTGTGATGGCACAATAAGGACGGCACCTGCAAACCAACGAGAGACACCTCAGGTGAAACTAAACTTGCCAATACCTTGATATTGGGTTTGCAGCCTCAGAACTGTGAGAGAGATGTTTCTGTTGCTTAAGCCACCCAGTCTGTGATAATTTGTTATGGTGGCCCTAGAAGACTAATATAAGCAAGTAGAGAAGCAAGTAGAGATCTTTTTAAAAATACAGTTTCCTTTGTGCTATTCCAGATTTAATTAGAATCTCTGATGCTATCCCATATTTAATCAGAATCAAGGAAGCTGTATGTTTTCTTCAAGTGATTCTAATGAACACTGAATTTGAGAAATATTGAAACAAGGACTTGAGGGCACTAAAAGTGGGACTTCAAGTCTGTTCTCTCTTTTAGAGAGAACACGTTTTATCTCGGTGTAATAGCAGAAAGCAAGGATTGAGTATCTCAGTTGTCTTTGGAATAGCTAGAATTGTAAATGAAAATGCCAGAGAGCCTGGAGGCTATAAGGACTATATGTGTAAGATAATCAAGGAAGAGCAGAACCTATCATTTTGGGAGGAAGTAAGTATCAGGACTAACCTAGAGCTGACACTTTAAAAAGGCCCTTGGGAAAGCTTCTGAGACTAGTGAATAATACTTGGAAATCATGCTTTGCCCCTTTCCTTGGGGGCATTTTAGAATTTTAAGCTTTACCGCCTCTCTCTAGTGCAGATCCACTTAGTCCCCCAAAATTGAATACTATCTCAATGGAAAACATATTAGGGACAAGGCAACTAAGAGACGTGAATTTAGTTGATAAGCTTCCTATTCTATAAATCTTGAGATAGTCCTGTCTCAGAAATTAAGTGCAACCTTGTGTCAGATCTACCTAGTTGTTATTAGCACAAACCCCTGCCCAGCCATGGGCTTTGTGGAAGTCTAAAACCTTCCTCTGGATCCTTAAAAATTCAAGTTTCCTCCAAATAATCAACTATAATTTAGAGACATTCTGCAGGGGGAGGGATCAAAACAAGGGTGGGATGAGCACAAGGGACTGTGACTTGAAATCTGCCACTTCTTCCAGTGACTGTGCTGTGTGTGGCGGGGGTGGATACAAAGAGATATCCACTGTCATGACAGATACTCAGGCCAGGCTGCTTCACCATAGTGGCCAACGTAGAGGTAAATGTATGGCTTTAGGTAGATGTAGATGGTGAAAAAATGTCACTGTATAAGAGGCTATTGAATTATGGGTTTGCTGGGGAGTATTGGCTAAGTAAGTCATTGCCCATGTGAAGAAGAGGAGGTCGGATGGTGCATATAGGGTTCTGTTTAGACTTGGCTGAAAAATAAAGGCAGAAAAAGAATCTCTTTGGAGGAATGTCTATTTAGACCCTCTTCCCATTTCTAAATTGGATTGTTTTATTGTTGTCAAATTTGATTTATTATATGTTTTGGATATTAACCCCTTGTCTGATATATGAATTTAAATATCTTCTCCCATTCGGTAGGTTGCCTTTTCATTTTAATGATGGTTTCTTTCACTATGCTGATGCTTTTTCGGTTTGTTTACTCTTGGTTCTGTTTCTCTTCCATCAGAGATGTAGCCGCAAAGAAATCATTAAGGCCAGTGTCAAGGAACTTATCACCTATGTTTTTCTTCTGTGTATGTTATGGTTTCAGGTCTTATATTCTTTCACCCATTTTGAATTGGTTTTTATGTATGGTGTAAGATCCTTCAGTGGACGCAACCTTTGTTAAGTAGAGAGAACAGAATCTACGAAAGTTGAGAGCTGGCTTACATCTGTGCTTGTTAAAATCAGGACAGTAGAAACTGGGACCATGAATTACTGTGAGTACCTGCATTCATGTTTAGTGCTTGTTAGAACAATTATGTGTCTTTGAAATATTTTGGGGAGATCCCAGTCTAGGTGTAAAAATTAAGTTTTGTAGGACAATGCTATGATTCACAGTGTCAGGGTATCCTGAGCAGAGACAGAAAAGAAGGGGCTGAGGAGGGGAGAAGGTATTTGTGTGTGTGTGAACGAATGTACATTGTCAGGAATTATATGTTCCGTGAAGCCTCACCAGCCTGCACTGAAAAGAAGGGTGTTTAGATTCCCACAGGTCTGTAGGCAGAGTTTAGTTCAGTTTACAAGCTTACCAAAATACAACATGTGTGTCAGTTGATTACTGGATTAATTAATTACTGGAATGGATCGTAATCACAATCTCTCTCGTTCTCTATGCTTATTGTAATCATCATCATCATGCTCTATTTCATCATCTATCAGTATGTTTGTAATTATCTTGATTTCTATCACTTATCATTATCATCTGTCCTATATCTATAGCTATTCTCCAGGAACCCTAGACTGACTCTCCCCAATAGTGGACACATGCTTCTTTGGGAAACATCCCAAATCCTAATTTTCTGTGTGTTCTACTCAGGTGCAGATTCTTTTTCTGACTAGGACACCATGGTGAAGGTAGGGGAGGCTCAGGACTCTTCACTAATTAGGATCTCCAGTGGCAACAGTATGTGCTAGGAATATTTTATATTTACTTTGCAGAGAGAGAAAACAATCTCCAAAAGATGGATTTATTTTGAGGACTGGATTACATGATATCACCATAACTGGTCTTGTCAATAAAACTACTAATAAAAACTACCTATTGGTATCGTAGAAATGGGGGGGGGAATGAGATTGATTACCTGAATGTCTCAATTCTTGGTCAGCTATATTAGTATCATGTGGAAATCACAGCACTGGGAATTGGAATGACTCAGTTTTCCAAGTGCTTCCCAGTTTTTAAGTCCCAGAAAAAACTCTGTCAGCCTCTGCACATCTGCCTGCTGTTTGTGTTGCTTGCATATCAAAGCACTTTTTTTAATGCATCCCATTGCTACTGTTTTTAGGTGGCTGCTTCTGGAGATGGTAGCCTTTTTGTAAAGTGCTGCTGCTCCTGCTGTGATTTAGCATCCTACTTGCAGATGCCCCTCCGAGACCTTGACTCGCTGGTTGTGGCTGGAATCCAGGTCCTGTCTCTCTCAGTTTTCGTTGCATGTTCTGAGCTTTGTCAGAGCCATTCTGTTTTCGATTTATCTTCTGCCAGGATGGTGGCTCCATATTCAATCTGTGTGCCAAGTGCTTCTGAGGCAGCCTTTCCAAACCAGATAATTTAATTTCTTCATTTTCAGAAAGCAAAGAGCAAGCCTCCTTATTAACTCAAAATGTGCTTATTTGGTGCTGTGTGGGGGCTGACATTATCCCCCTAAATCTTAGGAAGCTCATCTTGTTCCTGAGGTTTAATTCTCCTTAAAATCTCTCTGCAACTCTCCCACCCCCCACCCCCACACACATTCTCAGACACAGATGCACACTTCCAGCTCTTCAAGTTCTAGCAGTTCTTTGAGGCTCAGTTTAAGTCTCATCCTCTCCGTGGACTCTTCACTAATTAGGAAGGCTGCATCATTTTTCTCTTCTCCTATAGCTTCTAGTGTCTGAAGCATACAATTTAAAATTTGCTTCTTAAATTACACTGTACTGTTCTTTTCAGTTGAAGAATAAATTGTTAAAGGACTCAGTCCATGTCTTATAATTCTTCTCCCAGTGATTGCTTTTTTTCATTCATCTCTTTTAACAAATCTTTATTGAGCACTTACTATATTAGATCTTATGCTAGGTACAGGAGTCTCAAAGATAATGATTAAGGAGTATCCAAGCTAGTGTGGTGATAAATAAACATGTAAGTGCCAGATTATATTATCAGTGCCATGTTAGAAGTTAAAAAATATAGAGTTCAGGGAAAGCGCAAAGGAAGGAAAGGGGGCAGTTCTATTTGAAAGAAGCAGGAAAGGCCTCAAAAAGGAGATGATGATTGACTAAGCTTAATTTTAAATGTTTACTTCATATTTCCTTAGCAGAAAAGGACAATTAAGCCAATAGCAAGAGCATCAAAAGAAAATTCATAGAGGCCTGAAAAAGTATGAAACGTTAGAGAAACTGTAAGTGGTTTGGCATGACTGGGAGGCAGTTGGTTAGAGTAACTGGTGAGCGAGAGGATTGGAGGAGTAGCAGGGATGAGATTATGGAGGGTCTTGTCTGGTTAGGGACATTGGCCTTAGGTGCTACTGAACCATTGTAGAATTTTGTATGGAAGAGTTACTTCAGCTGTGATAAAAAAGATTACTCTGATATAGATGGCTTGGAACTGATTAAGAGGTTGAGATAATGAGGGACTAAGTGAGTCCCTTGACAATAGGAAATGAGAGGAAGCACTCATTTCGGTGGTGTTAGGGAGCAAAATTGATAGGCCTTGGTGATGGGTTGGCTGGGAAGGGCCAGAGACAGGAGAAAGCTAAAATGATGCAGATATCTGGGTTGGACAACTGGGAGGGTCATGGTACTACTTACTGAGGTAGGAAACAGAAATCCATTCCCTTGTGGTTGTATGTCTTCCTGTCCTTCTATCAGGTCCCCCACTTCTTCTCCTGTGCCCCTGTCAAGTCTCTGACTTCCTTCCCCTAGCAATCCTATGTAGGTCCACAGTAGGTGCTCAAAAATATGTGCTATTTATTTACTTTTACTCTAATAAGAGAGAAGAGAAAATCTTATGATAAAGGCAGGACATAAATGTTTTTTATGGCCTTTCTTAGATTATATAAGAAACTTTCTGCAGTGGAAGAGATCTTCGTTTCATGGCCTTTTTGTTGCTGCTACTTTATTTATGACTCCTCTCTGCTGCTATGATCTATTTTTGCATTTCTTGTCTCTGGCTAAGGTTCTGGTTACTTTTTTTGTTAATGCCTATAACTCTGATCCTTGTCCCTACATATGATTTAATAATACTAATCACTCAGATTGAACAGTGATTTGGGATTTACAAGGAATGCTCAGATACACTCCTTTGCTCCACTACTGTACTGTGAGTAGGTAGTGAAGTAGGTTTAATTGTCCCTGTTTCATAGATAAAGGAATTTAAGCAGTGGTGATTGGGCTTATCAAAGATCATAGATCTATTAAGTGGCACAATCCGTTGTACTTTAATCACGCAGTCTCAATCCTGTCTTGCTCTCTGGTTCCTATGACCTTCCAGACTCCTTGTGGTCTAATTTTACCCTGTGCCATTTTCTGACCTCTAGTGCTTGTCTAGTGACCTCAAGTTCACTGTGTTATTCTGATATCAGTTACCTCCTTTATTTAGACCTACCTATACCTGCCCTGCATATCTGTCTCTATCTTGACTCTGTCAGCTGGGCGTTTTGCCCTGACTGTAATTCTTGTACCCACAGTGCTGACAGTGACACAGCAGAACTTGCAGATGGACTTGTAGAACTAGAACTTTTCTTCCCAAGAACATAGAGGAACACCCACTTTCAGTCTGTTGGAAGGAAACCTGACCTGAGGAAAGATTGGCCTTTGGACTCCGTTACTTGCAAATATTTGGTTTGCGGTTATGAGCAGTGAAAGAAGACATGATGAGCAAAGCAAGTTTTCCAGTCTGCAGCCTGCCTCTTTTCTGACACAGATCTCCTTTAAGGTTCTAAGTGGCCTATCCTTGCATAAACCTCAGTCTCCCTGTGAGCACATGGATCTCCTGACTCAAGTGTTTGGGAATGAGTATTTTGGACCACTTTTTATTTAACATCAAATAGCTTTCAGGATCATATAAATTGTTGGTAGGTGCTTTTTTCTCAACACTGAAATGGTTTAATGGTCGGCCCTGTGTACACGACTGTGGACCTAGTGGGAGCCAGGGTTGCTTAAGCTTCCTTAGTACTTGAGTGTTTTATAGCTGAGCAGGAAGTCCTTGTGAAACTGCTACTGCAAAACAGGGGTGTTATAAATAGATTTCCTTGTTTTTGAGTTTACCGTCTAGTTGGGAAGAGAAGTCTTACATTATTTCCACTATCATTGAACAGCACACAACCAACCCATCCTAGAAATGTTGGGACAGAAAATGATATAGGGTCAAGCTGCTTCAAGAAACTTTTTAAAAGAGATGACATTTGATCGGGGACTTAGAGAATGGGTAAGATTTGGATTGCAGAGTTGGTGTGAGTCAGTGTTGATGCTGATATTCTAGGATAGAGAATGGCATGATAGAAATCCCATATATTACTCTTTTTCAAAGAGTATTCCTCTCCATCTCAAGTGGCATGTTCAGGAGGGCGCTTGTCAAAGTAGGCATTTGAAATGATGTCAAATGTTACGTTCTAAGTACCCCAGTTTTACAGTTCAATTCTTTTGTAACATGATTTCAGGCTAAAGTGTGGACTTCGCCCAGGAGATTCTTTTCCTAAGTCAGGTTTCTACTCCAGGTGAAAACTGAGTTTGTACTTTTGAGATAATTGTTCTAAGAAGGCAGTGCTGCTAAAATACAGGCTAGAATAGAAAAGTTAACTTTGTGTAGTTCTGAGATGCAATTTTCTCTGTTCTTCCTTGGCAAAGATGATGCTGTGACTGGGAGCCTTCTCAGAGTGACAGGTCTGTGTGGGCTGAAGCTCCAGTTTGATCATGAGGGGGTGGGAGATGGAAATTTCTCTTCTCTATGATGGGTTCTGATGCAGGCAACTGTATGCTCTGGGAGCTATTGCTGGGAGCATGATGTATGCCTTGTTTCTCAGTGGATCACTATGGAACAAATAGCACCTGAAACAGGTTTTTTCAAGCAGGGGCAAGAGGGCAAGGTATGCCTAAGCAGGGGAAATAATTTGTTGGATACAAAGCATCTGTTGCAGAAATGTTGCATCCAGTATCAAAACCAATTGCCTCCCCTAGTGTTCCACTTATTGAAAGATTTTCCTAGATGCTAGATTGGATTGAGATAAGATATTCATTTCATCTCTAATTCGGAGAGGAGATTGTTTAAAATGGGCTGATATAATTGAACCTTGACCAACTGTGAATTTGGTAAAATGTGTCTAATTTCCCATCTCCTACTTTTTTTTTCTTCCCTCTTGGGATCCTCTCTTAGGGAATCTAGAATCTACCTCTCAAGTCTACACTGAGACCTCAGTGAAATACCCAGTATATAGGGGTGGTGGCAGCATTGCCTCAGCTAAAGGACTGTGTCTCCAGAAGAGGAGATGGTAGTCTAAGCATGAAGTCCTGATAATGTCACAGATTCTTGTTTCATTATGAACCAATGTCTCCCATCCAAGTACTAACCAGGCCCGACCCTGCTTAGCTTCCGAGATCAGACGAGATCGGGCGTGTTCAGGGTGGCAGGGCCGTAGACCATTATGGACCATTGTCTATTCTCAAGTGTAACGATTGAGGGATTCATTAGCAGGAATCTAGGCTCCTGTTTCTGGTCCTGGTGATAGCAAATTTCATTTTTTAAATTTTAAAGCTACATATCCAATTTCCTTTGTAATTATAGGACTGTTTAGATTATCTTTTCATCTTGAGTGAATTTTGACAGTTTGTGAATTTTGAGGAATTGGTTAATTTTATTTAAAATGTTACATAGAGTTGTTCATACTATAGCTTTGTTATACTTTTAATGTTTGTGAGACCTGTAGTAATGTTTCCTCTTTTGTTCTTGACATTAGTATTTTTGTTTTCTCTCATTTTTTTCTATTGGTCTTGCTAGGAGCCTATCACTTTTACTTATCTTTACAGAATCATTAAAAAATGTCAAGACCCTAAGGAGATGATTAAGACTTCTACATAGAAACTATAAATTTTGGAGAGAAAATAAATGGGGGCGTGATATGTTCATGATTTGAAAGTCTCAATGTTTTAAAGATGTCATGGTTTTCTAAAACTGATGCATAGATTGAATGAAAATCTAATCAATACCTCTTTTTTAAAAATGAAAGTTGAGGGCCCTCCCTGGTGGTGCAATGGGTTAAGCACAGCACTATGAAGTTATCCAGAACTACTGCAGCACAAGTTCGATCCCCGGCCAGGGAGATTCCCACATGGCACAGCAGCCCTCTCCTGTCTCGCCTGCTGCTTCCCTCAGCAGTGTACTTCAGTTGATCTGCCTGTTCTGTTCCCCATTCTGTCTCTGGTGAATCCTCTCACCACCCTACACCTCTGGCCTGCACCTCGGCTCTTGTACGCATAAATAAATAAATCTTTTTTAAAAAATAAAAATGAAAGTTGATAGGTTCTATTTTAAATTTTTGTGGAAGTTCAAAGCCCCTAAAATGGTTTTGGAAAAAAGTCTTGAAGAATTTAAAGAGAATGTATGCTTTAAAACATCAAGGTTTAGAAGGTCTTAAGGACTCCGCTGAGACATAGTGTGTATTGGTCAAGAATGGAGAAACAGGCCTAGAGAACAGAGGCCTAGAGAAGAGTCCAGAAACAAACTCTCAAATAAATGAAACTTGAAATATGCCAGAGTTGGAATGCAGGTCACTGGATTTAGGAGAGACTATTAATAAAACAAACAGGAAACATTGGTTTTCAGCATAGATTTCTACCTTGCACACTATGTATGAATATTTATATGGTAAGGAGAATTAATAAATATCAAAAGCAAAACTAAATATTTTTGGTGAAAAACATCAGTGAACATCTTTTTAATTTTAAGGTAGTAAACTATTTCTTACATAAGGCATATAAAAGCACAATAAAAAAGCTGATAAGCCTGATAAAATCAATCATATTCAGTTACAAATTTTTATTAATGAAAAGACCATTAACCAAATGACAAGTTATAAATGTTGGAATTATTTGCAACACATAAAATTGACTCTGTTGGCATAAAAATATATGTGAAGAACTCATAAAAATCAGTTAAAAAGAGAGTCTAACAAAAATGAACAAAAGACAAATTTTATAAATGAGGAAATAAAAAAAAATGTATTTGAGATATACAGCCTCACTGACAAGTAGGAAAATTAAAATCAAGACTGGAGATATTTTTACCACTCACTTGAAAATGATTAGAAGTTTGACTATCCCAGATGTTGAAAAAGGAGCATAAACCATATCATCTGTATGTTGATGCTAGAATTATTAATTGGTATGACTACTTTGGAAAACAAGTTGGCAATTTCTTGAAAAATTGAACATTTACATTCACTATGATCTACCAATTCTTCTCCTAGGTATATTCCCAAGAGATATTAGTAACCATAAATTGGTAGTCATGTACACAGATATTCACAGCAGCATTTATTATAAGGGTAAAAAGCTGGAAGTGATTCAAATCCCCATCAGCATAAGAATAGGTAAATTGTGCTATATTGACAAAATGGAATATTTTAAACTATTGTAAATGATCTACAACATGCAATAACTTGAATAAATCATAGTGAAGGGAAATAAAAAATGTGAGTTCTAAAAGATGTCATACCCTTTATATAAAGTGAAAATCCAAGCAAAATCAAACATTATATTTCCTAGGTATATGTACATGCGTGCACACACACATGAGATAAAATTCAAGAAAAAGCAAGAAAATGATAAGCAGAATCATTCAGGATGGTGGTCATCTCTGAGGGTGAGTCAGGGGAATATGATGGGGAGGAACAGATAGGTGTAGGCTATTGGTAATGTTCTTAGATTGGGTTAGTGGAATCATTTATAATTAAAGTATTTATAATTAAAATAATGAATTGATAAAACAAGAGTACCATGCATGGACCAATAATGATAGTGAGTTGTCACTGAGGACACATTTTTTCTGCATATGAGATACTCCAAGCAAATGCATGTCAGAAAAGTGGAATTAAGATTGTTTTTTTTTTTTTTTTTGCTAGCAGAAAGCTGTGGAATTAGGTATTCTCCACAAGTTTTATTGAAGCTTTGAAAAAATTATTTGACAACTACTAAAAAACTAGCATCTACTATAAAAATTCATTATAGTGAAATGAAGTTAATATGTGCACTACTATCTGATTGGATACTGGCTAAAATCAGTCCTGTGCCAAATAAGATGTTGGTCATTGATTAACTGCATATATAAAGTGGTCCAAAAATTTCTGTTGCCTAGTGATGTTGTAGTGTCATAGTGTTTTACATTAGCAGCAGCAGTCTCTTAAATATCTTTACCACAACACTTGATAGCATCATTTTCCTGTGTTCTTGATTTAATCTTCTGTTGTTTTGTTCATCATGACTCCTAAGCATACACAATCCATTGCTAATGTGGCCAATAAGAGGCCACATCAAGTGATTGTCCTGAAAACAAAATTTAAGTGATTAAAGACGATGAATGTGGAAAATCAACGATGGTTATTGCTCAACAATCAGGCATGTTCCATTACACCATAGCTACGACCTTGAACAAAGTGGCAGAAACTGTTGAAGGATCTACTTCATTGAAAGTAGCGAGGCTAGCAAAAATTGAAAAAGGCCTATATAAGATATGGACAATCTTATAATGACCTGATTTGAAGGCCAGACACGGAAGCACATCCCTCCCAGCGTCATGACAATTGCTACCAAAGCAAATTGTTTGTAATGTTAAAAGAAGAAGCTGGATCCCAACTCTGATGTCAAATTTGCTGCTAGCTCTGTGTGGTTTAAACAGTTCAATAATCATCATTTATTACGTAATGTGAAAGTGAGTGATGAACTTTTGAATGCTGATGTAAAGACAACTGAAAAGTTTTTAGAAATTCTAGATAAGTTGATTATGGAGAGTTACTTAATAGAGTAAATCTTCAATATGGATGAAAGTTCCCTGTTCTGGTAACAGATGCCTGAAGATATAAGGAAGCCTCGTCAATACCAGGTTTAAGGTTTTTAAGGATAACAGTCTTGTTAGGGAGCAATATTATAGGCTACAAATTAAAACATTTTGTGATTTGGCACAATAAGGACCAAACACTTTCAAGCATATCAATAATCACACACTGCCAGTATACTACAGGAACAATAAAAAACTCCTCTTCCAAGGTGCCCTCCTGAATTGCTGTATCAGAGAAACAAAGAAGTACTGTTTGGAGAATTTCTTTTTAAGATTCTCCTTATTGTGGATAACGCTTCCAGGTATCTTCTTTCTGTCAGTGATCTTTATTCCAATAAAGTGTTATTCCTAACCTCCAAACACCACCTCTTAAATACAACCAATGGATCAAGGAGTTATAGCAACTTTTAAGGCCCACTACCTGAGGAGGAATTTTGCTCAGGTTATTGCTGCAACTGAGGTAGATGTTGATGTGATTTTGGAAGTATTACAACATCTATGACTACAGCAGGAAGTTTTGACTTGTGGTGATGTCACAAAGGAGTGTTATTAGCGGCATCTGGAAGAAGACCTTCAAGAGGTTAATCCATGACTTAAAGAATTTGCCAAATGAGGAGATTGCAAAAATCAACAAGGATGAGGTTGAGATGTCCAGCAACTTTAACCTTGTGTGTGGATGAAGATGACATTGAAGAACTCCTAGAGGGTGTTCCTGATAAGTTGTAGGAACTGGAACGGGAGCATACAGCTGAAGAAAAGGCAAGAGAAAAGGAAACTACAAAGGAAAAAGAAGAACCCCAAAGAAAATTCAGAGTGAAGGGGTTAGAAGAAGCTTATATAGACCACAACATACTCCTTAAAAATTTTCAAAGCATGCGGCCTCCCTAGTGGCACAGCGGTTAAGCGCTGTGCTGTGGAGCTGTTGGCAGTGGTGACGTGAGTTCGACGCCCAGCCGGGGAGATTCCGACATGGTGCAGCAGACCTCTCCTGCCTCGCCTACTCCCCTCAGCAGTGTATTTCTGTCGATCTGCCTGTTCTGCTCCCCACTCTGCCTCTGGTGAACCCTCTGGCCACTCCATGCCTCTGGCCTATACCCCAGCTTGTATGCATAAATAAATAAATTTAAAATTTTTTTTCAAAGCATGGACCCCAACACCAATATGTTTTCATTAATAGAATATTCATTATCTGTTTATAAGTCAAATTATGATTAAAAAACCAAAACAATCCACGAGGAACCTATTTCTGAGAAGGGTGATATCTCCTCAGGAAAAGCCTCAGGCAGGCCCTTCAGGACATATTCCAGAAGGCAACATTTTCATCATAGGAGATGACAACTCCATGTAAGTTATTGTCTCTGAAGACCCTCCTCTGGCACATACTGTGGAGGTGGAGAACAGAAGTAGAGATGCTCCTGACCCTGTGTAGGCCTAGGCCAATGTGTGTGTGTTTGGGTCTTACTTTTTAACAAAAAAACCTTAAAAATTAAAAAAAAATATAATTAGAAAAAGCTTATAGAGTAAGGATATAAAGAAAGAAAATGTTTTTGTACAGCTGTACAATGTATTCTAAGTTTTATTATGAATCAAAAAGTTAAGTTTATAAGGTACAAAAGTTATAGTAAACAAAATTATTGAGAAAGAAAAATACATTTTACAAATCTCGGGCAGCCTAAGTGTGAAGTGTTTATAAAGTCTATAATATAGTGTACAGTAATGACCTAGGCTTCACACTCCCTCCCCATTCTCTCATTGACTCACTCAGAGCAGCTTCTAGTCCTCAGGCTCCATTGTGGTAAGTGCTCTGTATGGGTGCACCATTAATTATCTTTTATATCATATTTTTACTTCTCACCTAGCTATGTTTAGAGGTGCAAATACCATTGTATTATAATTGCCTACAGTATTCAACGTAGTAAATTCTCTTGCTCTAAGAACTCATTTTTCACCAGGTAGATAGGCACCAAAAAGTTAACTCAAACATTTGATTTGGTGTAGGAACAGTATAGCTGCTGTATTCCAGGTTTTTGCCTAGGAATATAACTTTGAGCTGTTTGTGGAAACTTAATGGTAAGACCACATATTCATGGAGGATTATCTAAAAGATGCACAGTCCCTCAAGATCAGTACTTCTAATATTTGTGGTCCAGTCAATAGCAGTTAAGCAATCGGAAGAAATGGATAGCTCAGAACTCATTCCAGAGCTACTGTACTAGAATCTGCATTTTAACAGAATTTCCTGTTGTGTTTTAGATGCACAGTAAAGTTCAAGAAACAGTAGCTTAAAACAGAGGTCCTTAGGTGAGGCTCAAATTTATCTAAAATTTTGAGTTTGTGTGAATGAATATTTTCCTGTGTTGTAGTACATATTTTACTCCTGGATGAACCAGACCATTGGAAAGCTGTGCACTTACTCCTCAAACTTTGGCTACTTGTTTCATGGAGCATGCTTTATTTCTGTGTCTTATTTACTTGCTTTGAAGAGCAACATAAAGAACAACTATTGAAATTCGTTGTATTTTTTACTTAATATTACTGAGAATAGTATACACTATGCAGGTAGCTCCAAGGCCCAGTTGCAAAAAGGAATCATTTGGGGTGTTTGTAAACTGCCCATCTAAGGTACTAAGTGGGAATGTGTATTGCTAACTAGCACTCTGGTGATTTGATGAATCAGAGTCACAGAATACTACTTGGGGATATTTTACTTCCTTAACCAGCGTCTTTTAGTGTGTGTGTGTGTGTGTGTGTGTGTGTGTGTGTGTGTGTGTGTGTATGAATTTTTTTTCTTCCAGTTTTAGTACCATGAAACCTTTATTTTTTTCCTGGGTAACTGATATGCAATAATCATATGGGTAGCATAGTATATAACCTAACAAGTGTTCCACAATAACTTAACAAAAAACACATTTGTTACCTACTTCTGACATTTGTCATTAACCTTGTGTTATACTTTAATGATGATAAATATTTTGTTATCACTGCCTTCATTTTATTTAGCATTTTCCCCTTCACCTTAATCTTTTGTTTTACCCCAATTACTTATTTTTTAGTTGCTTCAATTTCTTTTAAATGAAGTGTGCTATAAGTAAAATAAAAACATATTTAACTAATGATTTTTTAAATATATATTTTTATTGTTATTTATGTCTTTTACATTTTGTATTCCCCTTGGGTAGCCTCACACCTGTAAGGATGGCACACATTAAAAATACAGGCAGCAACAAATGCTGGAAAGGATATGGAGAAAAAGGAACTCTTCTACACTGCTGGTGGGAATGTGAACTGGTCCAACCACTATGGAAAGCTGTATGGCGTTTCCTCAAACTGCTAAACTAATGATTTTTTTTAATTGAACCTATGTAAACCTATTCACATTTAAATTTTTCCCCCTTGTAAGAAAGGCTGTGGACTTTTCTGTGAAGTAACTTGCTTTTCTTATACAGTGTTTGGTTCTGAAAACTACCTTAAGTTCTTTAATACAATTTATACTAAAACAGATGTTTTTAAACTACTGACTCACTACTGATTAAACTACTGATCAAAACTACAGTGAAATATGACTTCTCGCTTACTAAACTGGCTATAATGCAGAAGACAATACCAAGTGCTGGCAGGCATGTGGAGAACCATCATATATTGCTGTTGGAAATGTAAATTGGTGCAGCTGCTTTGGAAAACAGTCTGGCAGTTCTCCCAAAAGTTAAATAAAGAGCTCTCATATGACAAACGGTTCCACTACTAGATACATATCTAAGAAGTGAAAACATACCTACATAAAAACTGTACATGTGTTATTCATAGCAATGTTATTCATAACAGCCAATAAATAGAAATGACTCAAGTGTCTATCAACTGGTGAGTGGATAAAAAATGCGTATTTATATAATAGAATATTATTCTCTTATTAAAAAGAATGATGTATTGATACATGCTAAAACATGAATGAACTTTGAAACCATTATGGCAAATGAAAGCAACCAGACACAAAAAGATCAAGTGTATGAGTCCATTTACATAAAATGAACAGAATAGATAAATCTATAGAGATAGAAAGTAGATTAATTTTTGCAAAGTCCTGGGGTTTCTTGTTGGGGTTATGAAAATATTTTGTAATTAGTGGTGTTCAATGCATTGAATTATATATTATTTTTTAAAGATTTATTTATTTATGCATACAAGCTGGGGTACAGGCCAGAGGTGTGGGGTGGCGAGAGGGTTCACCAGAGACAGAGTGGGGAGCAGAACAGGCAGATCGATGGAAACTGCTGAGGGGAGCAGCGGGCAAGTCCAGGCGTCAAACTCCTGTTGCCACTGCCGACAGCTGCACAATGCAGTGCTTAACTGCTGTACCACCAGGGAGGCCCTGAATTATATATTTTAAAAGGGTGAAGTATTTGGTACATGGATTAACATCTCAGTAAATGTATTTAAAAAATTATGACCCACAACCAAGCATATTTTGTTGTAACCCATTATTATCCATATCTCCATTTCCCCTGTGGTTATGTAACTGGGCTGAGTCCAAAGTCCAGTAAAGGTGGTGCCCCCTGGAGGGGGTTTGCTAATGAGAATGAATAGCCCCGGGGAAAAATGCTAAGTTTGCAGTTTGGGGTGGAAAGTCTGATAAGAAATAAAAGGGACTGAAGGAGAAGGGGAAGTCAGTTATCACAATGCAGGAATAGAGGAAGTAGTCACCATGATAGAGGAAAAGAAAAAACGTTTTTGAATCTTCAGTGACTTTGGGGCCAGTGACTTTGGAGGCTTTGCAAGTAGCCGAGTGACAGAAACTGCTCCCAGTTTTGTCTTTACTGCAGCTGAAGGAAGAAGGCAGAGGCCTGAAGTGGGTGCCTTCCTAAAATGCGTGAGTGCAGTCTGTTGGGCCGTCTGGCCGCTGTAGTTGCTGTTTGCAGTGTTGTTGGCCTGGTGCTGTGTTGGGGCACCATGGCAGTTTCAGGAGGATCTTCGGTTATGTTTTGTGTCATCCTTGTGAGTTGGAACCTGGCCTACACTCTGGCTGTTGCTTGTCTGGAGAAGAAGGAAGATGCCATTTTGGAAACGTGGCCTATTGTTTGAATGAGGAGCTCCACATCAGCAGTGGTGGGAAGACGCCACCTTTGTTACTTTTCTGGGACTTAAAGGACTGGACATTGCTTTAAGTAAGGTAAACGGCCATATGTTGACTTTAGTAATTCTTTGCTTTTTCCTGTTTGTTAAATAAATCCCATTGTTACTGTTCCCTAAGTCTGAGTAGTCTTGCAATTGTGTGCGTGGGTGCAGAACCAAGACAGTGACCGGTAAGCAATTTGGGCACTGCCTTTGTCCAATTTTGAAGCCCCATTTGCCTGGTATCTTATCATGGTTTTAACTTTTTTTCAGAAATAGCACTTATCAACTCATTAATTAGTGTTATCTTTTTAATTTTGTTTACCATTAGTTGACCAGTGTTTCCAAACTGAGCTGATATCATGGCTAGTAAAGAAATTTGATTTTTTGGGTATATTTGTTTACTCTTTTTTGTGGGGGAAATGTATGATATGTAGTAAGCTGTTGAAAATAGAGATCAGAATTTTATTACTATTGTTACGGACAGTACAAAACCTTAGGTTGTCAACCATTGCCTTAAAATGATGATTCTAAATTTAGTTGCTAATTTACATTAAAAAATCCAACAACAGCCCAGACATTAGGAGATTTCCATTCTAGATATAGTTTTATCAGTAAAGAACTCTGTGACCTTATTCAAGACAAATTTTAGTCTTGGATTTTTCATTTTTGTTGGCCTCCCTCTATTTTCTCATCTTCAGTAAGTCCTTTTCTCCTTATAGGATTATTATGAAAATCAGATGATAAATATTGGCTGAGTACCTGCTGTATGTATACTAGATACTTTTCATGAATACTGCTTTGTTTAGTCCTCAAAACAGCCCTGTGTGGTAGGTATTTTTTTTTTTGGCCCAACTTACAAATGATATTAAAATAAGGTGAGGTTCTATAACTTAAGATATATAGATGTGTTAGACATCAGAACCCAAGTATATCTAACCATTAATTTTGTATTATTTAGCAGGGGTCTTTATGTTGCTGGAATAAACAGCACTGAATCTTGTAACTTAAAATAACAAAGCTACATTTCTTGTGCTTGCTGTTTTTGGTGCCTGAGGGTATGACACACCTCATCCTCATTCCAGGACCCAATTGGCAGAATAATTGAAATATCTGGCATTGTTAGTTGCCTTTCCTTAAAGAGAGTATGTGTTTCATTACACACTGACTCAAAGCTTCCACCTAGACTGACGTGTCACTCATGGATTGTTAAAGCTAGTCACATGGCCATACCTAGGGTGTGTGTGTGTGTGTGTGTGTGTGCGCGCGCGCATGTGTGCACATACATGTAAATAAAACAATCCCACTGATATGCTGGGAAGGAGGAGACATGTAAATATTTGATGAGTAGCGCTAATGACAGCCATAAGCATTTTCAAATAATTTTATTGATATAAAACTATTACTACTATGACTATGAACACTGTTCTTACCTAAGAAACAATGATGTGGGTTTACATTTACATTTTTTAGAACAGTCTCCTTAATCTGAGTCATACCATAAAATCTCTTTATATGCTGCAGTTAAATAAAACAATAAGATAAATAAATACTTGAGTTGTTTAAACTGATTTTTAAAGTAGCTCTCTTCTCATAGAAAGGTAGATTTTTTACCATCCTTAACTGTATTAGATGAAAAACAAAAATGACACTAGGAGGAATGAAGGTACAACAAATGGAGTTACATATAAGTTGGAATGAATGGCACGATCATTTCAAGAGGTTTGCTGTGCTTTTTGGGCGGGACTGATTTGAGAGAAATTTCCTGTATGTGTTTGTCACAATGCCTAACAACCATTTATAATCTTCTAAGTGTGTGTATTAAGCTAAATGAACTAATACAATTGAAAGAGCTTTCTGTAAACTGTAAGTACTTTGCAAATGTAACTTATTTTTTGTCATATGCTCTCATCTGATCCTTACAATTATACTCTGCGGTAGATCTAATTCTGTGTTATTGTTGCTGTTTACATAATTTTTTGTTTATAATAATAGTGGTGGAAACTCAGGAATAAAAATTATTCCCCATGACTTTGTAGTTAATAATCCGAGGATTCAAATAGAATGCCTGTCTGTAGCTCCTAGTTCAGCCCTTTTCTTGCTGTACAGTATTGCCTCTCCGGTCAAATTTAGGGTGTGATTTAAATTCAGTCAAGAGAAATTAAAAATGACCCAGTTGAAGGAGGAAGAGGGAATTCCCAGTTTCCCAAGACACAGCTGATGTTGCCCATACATTTAATTCGAGGGAACAGAATCCACCATTTTCTGATAAGAAACTGAAAGGACTTAATCATTCTTAGGTCTAACGTTAATGGTGAGAAAATAGTCTTTCTAAGGGGCCAATTAGAGCCTTGGTAGCATGAAGTATTTTATGAAATGTCCTAGATCAAGGAAGCTGAGGAAAGGTAGTTACTCCTGCCTTGAAGAATTGTACAAAGTAGGTTAGCAACATTGCTTCAATTTTTGTGAAAGAGAATGCCTTTCTAATTTTAGAGTCTTTCAAGAGGTGGGTAGGCTTTTGTGCGAGGGGAAGCTTTTCTTAGTGCTCATTTTGAGAGGTGCCTGTGAAATCATTTTATATCCTGTTTAGAAAAGGAAGACAATGTGTAGTGGAAATGAAAAATGAGTTTGCGTAAAAAGTTATCTTTCCCAGAAGAGACAGTGGAAATAGGGCTGCACAGCCATACTTATTACTTCCTCTCCTAAGTTATAGAGATGTGTGTTATCAGTTCAGTGCAGGTATTGGGCTCCTTTAACTGTAATGTGTCTCCTGATGTTATACAGTACGAACTGTTTATTTAGCAGATCATTTGAGAAAGGACAAAGACTTTAACTCTTGTTGAGTATTGGGATTTCCTTAGCATCTCAGTATATCCACTGTAATTTATTTTGTAGATTCTAATTTTCAGAGCATTAAAATGTATCTTATAAAATAATTTAAAATTTTTAAACTATTTAATTCTTTTGGTAAAATAGCATATATTCCAAATGCAGATGTACCAAAAAAAAAAAAAAAAGGGAAAGAAGTGTTTTTATCCGGGATGTCAGGTGTCTTTACAGATTGTTGATTGGATGTAGCTTTAAGTAACTGAGGTTAAATTATGACTTGAAAAGTCATTTTGCAAATTTTTGTTTTAATTGAAGAGTTTACCTGTATTTTAAAATTAGGAATCTTATCTATAAAGATGAAAACTTACAGAAACCTGAGATCAGAAATTATAAGTGATGTAGTTGTCAAACCCTAGAAATCTAGGTTTAGATTAGATTAGAATTAAAGTTGTCTATTTAGGGCTCATCAAAGGCTGTTAAGATTTCCTTGAAGGCAGCATATAGTTAAGGATTCTGTTATCTCCAGAGTCCTCATGAGTATTTAACTTATGTGGCCCAGTTTTAATCCTCACAGATTATCCTGGAGTGTCCACATTTTATAGAGGGAATCATAGGGCCAAGGTAGAAGTTTGTTCATGGGCCTAAGGCCACATGGCTAATATTAGAATTAAATACAAATCTATGAGACTCTGAAATCTGTGCTCATCTTCTATGCCTGTGTAGGTTCAAGAAGATCATAGGTAAAGTTTTAGTAGATAAAGAGGTATACACAGTTATTAAAAGAAACCAAGGTTATTAAAGCCTTCTTACATTAGCAAGCCTGTCCTGAACACAGTCATAGAACTTGAGGCCAGGTAGATGATAAAGCTGATGTTGCATCCTTGCCAGGTTCTCTTGTAGGCCTGTTAGCAATAGCTGCTTTTAACTTAGATGCACACTCATGACCCAGTCAGCTAATGTCAGAGTGACATGGTATATATAAGTCATTGTGATGTTTGGGTTTATGTGTGACCCTTAAAAACTCTTGATTACTTTCTTCATCTGGGGTTTGTGACAGGCATGTAAGAGTCATGTCCTATCCTTGTGACAGTAAAGAAGTGACTTATTTAGGACAGATTTGTCATTTACTGAAATTGTCCAAGCTGCTTCTAGATTGAAATAAGATTTGTTTAATATCTAGCTTACATAGAATTTGCTCATGTAATAATTTCATTATATGATATTTTCCTTTTTGTTTGCCTATTGTTTCTCCCCATGAAAATGCAAGCTTCGTGATAGTAGGGATCTTGTTTGTTTTGTTTACTGTGGTAACACTAACTCCTAGAACAGGAGTTGTTCTGCGTAAAATAGGTTAGTAAATGTTCAGTGAACTATATGTCCTTGGGGAAGAATTGGGTGTAGGCTAGAGGTACAGAGTGGGGGTAGGGGGCAGTGAAAGAATTCACCAGAGACATTGGAGAACAGAACAGGTGAATTTATTGAAATACAGTGCTAAGAGAAGCAGCAGGCAAGACAGAAATCTGTTGTACAGAAAGGGTCTCAAGGTTCTATTTATGCTTCAGGAATCATTGATTGGTCAGGGTGGGTAGTCTTGGATGTGTCCTGACTGATGATCTGAATTAACATGGAGGGTAATGAGCTCATGGGATCATCAACTTAATGTCCAGGTTCCCATGGCAGTCCCATATACTCGCTTTATCTATTCAAGCCTCCTAGACTTGCCTGTTGGGCAAGGAATGTGGGCTTAGTTTTTAAATTTCAGTAATGATACCGCTACACTATGATTCTTATCAATCTGTTATGCCGCTCAGTTTTTGTCTCAGTTCTTTGTCAATCATAGATATTATTCCCTTGTCAGATGTATGATGTGTAAATATTTTCTCAAAAGGGAGTCTCTTTGTGTGTGCCCAAAAGGGAAAGGAAATAGTGACCATTTAACCAGTTTCTCTTGTCCTATTTGGTTTATCTTACCTACTTTGTTTTTACCTTCACCTTCTAAGAAGTCGATTCAACCAGATTTTTAAAGTGTGATTAAATGTCTCCCAACTTTTAAAAAGAAATGACAAAACTTTGCGTGTCCTTCCAATTAGTTTCCTAGGACTATTATAACTAAAGCACCACAAGTTTTGTGGCTTGAAACAACAGAAATTTATTCTCTCACAGTTCTGGGGGAAAGAAGTCTGAAATCAATGTGTGGACAGGGTTATGCTTCCTCTGAGACTTTTGGTAGAATTCTTCCTTGCTTCTTCCTGGCTTTTGGTGGTAGCTGTTGGTGGTTGCCATTGTGTGACTTGCAGCTGCATCGACCTGATTGCTCCCTGTTTTCTCTTGGCATCTTCCCTGTATGTCTCTGTTTTTACACGGCACTTTCTTCTTAAAAGGACATCTATTATATTGGACTAAGGGTCTACCTTACCTTCAGTATGACTTAATATTAACTAATTACATCTGCAATAACTATTTCCAAAGGTTAAAACTATATCTTTGGGGGGTGGGGCGCTGGGCACACAAATCAGCACGTAATACCTTTTAACAATTGCCCTGTATCATTCTTCTTCTCTTAATCCCATGCTTGCTGAATGAGTTATCTGTATATTTGTAACAGGGTAATCCCCAGGTACAGGGGAGGTTCTAGATTCTCTGGAACCCTAAGGAGGGGGTGGAGCTGGGGAGGGGGGAGAAGTGAGAGAAGACTGGGAAAAGGAAGGAAGGAGATCAAGAAGACCTGGAGGAGACACAAGGAGTAGAGAGGCATGTGAAGAAGCTGCACTTGTTCTCAGCCTTGGACTTGTACCAGTGACTTGGGGGAGATGGAAGGAGACGCTTGAAAGAGACCGTGAGAAACTGGGGAGGCTGACAACGGCAGCCTTTCTCTTGACTTGTACTTTGATTTTGCTCTTTGCTTTCCAGATTTGTCTGGCTCCTCCTGTCCCTTTCCTATGGTTCCCCAGCAGAAGGTGCCTTAGACTTGTGGCAAGCTGTTGGGCCTCAGTGACCCTACTTTGGGCCAACCCTGTTTGGCTGGGCATTTACCCACGAGGGGATGGGTAACTTTGGATGTTTAATTGGAAACCATTTTAATGATAGCTTTCTCTTTTCTCTTCATTATGCATTAATTATATTAAAATTATTTTCTATTGAAGGTCTTATGCATTAGAGTATGTTTTGTCTTGATGTAGCAGAACCTATTTAAAGCAGGCAGATTTGGGGGTCCTGGGTACCCCTCACCCTGCCCTGTAACATACTGTCTATACATTTACCTTAAATAACCTCCTATTACTATCATGCCTCTAAATCTACCTTTATTAATTTCCTTGTACAATGTCCAGTGGATAGTTTTCTGTTTTTATCTCTTTGTTTACCTCTTATTTCTAGGAACTCTCTTTTTGCTTTCTGTTCATCTCTTAACTGTGGGCATTTCTGAGAGATGTTTTAGATTCCATTATTCCTTAAGCAGGCAGAATGAGGAGGACTAAGGGACCCCTAAAACTACCTGCTCTAAATGGGTTTTGTCATTTGCTGCATAAAGACAAGCATACTCTTAGTGTATAACCTTTAATAAAAAGAACCTTAAAACAATTAGTGTGCAATAGAGAGAAGAGAAAGAATATAGTTAAAATAATTTTTAATTAAACACAGAAAGTTACCCATTCCCTCATGGGTAAATGCCCAGCCAAACAGGGTTGGCCCAAAGCAGAGCCACTGAGGCCTGAAAGCTTGCCACAAGTTTAAGGCACTTGCTGACTGGGAACCATAGACAAGGGGCAGATGGGATCAAGACAAGTCTGGAAGGAAAAGAGCAAAATCAAAACAGGAGTCAAGATAAAGGCTTGTCAGCCGCCTGCTGGGTCTCCCACATCTCTGTCTCTTTCAAGTGTCTCCTTCCATGTACCCCAAGTCCTGGTAGAAGTCCAAGGCTAGGAGGCAAGTGCAGTTTTTTCACAGGTCCCTCTTTTCCACTTCCTCCATGTTCTCTCTCTCTCTTTCTATGTACTCTCCCAAGTCTTTTCTAGCTTCTCCTTGCTGCTTAGCTCCACCCTTTCTTGGGTAGAACAGGGAACCGGGAACCACCCCTTTTTATGGGGATTACGGTTATGATTGGTAGAACAAAAAATTGTAAAACCTCCTCTTTCTATGAAAATACAATTTACTCTTACAATTCTACATAAATTCTCTTTTTTTTCCATCCTGGTAGTATAAGTCAGTCTGTCCGTCTTTCCCCCTC